>JAMKCH010067887.1:0-57500 GCA_023653785.1 Ophioderma brevispina | reverse complement strand
CCCTTCTTTTCTTTCATTCCTTCTTTCTTCTCGTTTCTCCTTTTTCTTCCTCGTTTTCCTTTTCTTTCTTTCGTCCCTTTTTACTTTCTGTTTATTTTCCTTGTTTCCTTTCTTTTCTTGTTTCTTAACCCTTTCCCGCATTCCTTTCATTCTCTCTAAATTCCTTTCTTTTTCACCTTCTTACTTTTCTTTCTTTCTTCCTCTTTTAGGTCATCCGATGTAACCGGAAATACCATATGGCAGCATTATTCATGTGTGTGTGTCGGTGTCAGTGTGTCAAACTTTTTCTATACACTTTGGGTTAAAATTTTGTACAGCTTTTTAGTGCAGTGATGGACCGAGTTCATACTTGGTATGAGACCAGGGGTCTTATGTGGGGTAACAGATGATGAGGTTAAATGTCATTCAGGGGTTCTTTTACCATATAATCGGATGACCTATTTGGGACGCTGTCCCTATTTTTTCTTTCTCTCTTTCACTTTCTTGCCTTCTTGTATTCTTTTTTCTCTCTTGCTCTATATACTTCTTCCTTCCTTCTTTCTTTCTTCTTTCCTACATTTGTTTTTCTTCCCTTTTTCTTTACCTTCGTTCGTTCTTTTAGTTCCTAACGTTCCCCCATTTCTTGTCCTTTCTTTTTCATACAGGTATAGTAACTGACTTTCATATTTTTTATTTCATTCCCTTTCCCTCTTTTTTTCCTTTTACCTTAGTGAAGTTAATGCTCCATTCTGCTCAAGATGTTCGCTGTATGAGAGTCCCTGCCGATCTTTATTTGTGTATGATATTTGTCAGTTAAAAAAATCTATATCCCTTTTCAATTTAGCTTATTCAATCATTTATTTTAAATTGTTTAGGTTTTTAATTGAGCGACAATGGGTTTCACCTACACTGGTGTCTTGACGTCATATGTAAGACATGTCTTGGCAATAGACCTGTCTTTAACAATAAAAGAAATAGAACCAATAAAAACATAATCTAAGACACAAAGACACGTCTTCCAGCCAGACATGTCTCCAGATTGATGACAAAAGACAAGTCTTACAAAACCGAAGTGTCTTGCATAAAAACGTGACTTGTAAATTAGTGTCGTGCAATGAGACATGACTTTGTGTCTAAATAGATACGTGTCAGTCTCAAAATTGATGACACTTGAATTGTCTTTTGCCAAGACACCATTTTTACAGTGTTTTACCTAATTATTAATTAAACGCTTTCTTTTCAGAAATCTAATTATTTATGCACATAGGTCTAACGTGTAAATAAAATGTTTACTCTATCGTCCAATTAGTTATTTTAATATCATTCATTTCAATGGCTACATTATTTATAATTTAAACATAAATGTCTTTAAATTTTTGTTTGATTTCGATTTTAATTAATAACTCTGTTTTAAGCCATGCCGCATTTCCATCTCACAGACACGCATTATCATTCTTGTAATGTAGCTCGTCGCCGCCTAAAGCGAGCAATCGGATCAACCAGTATTCCGCAGTAAATCCTAGCTTGGACCCCAAACCTCCCATCTGTAAATCTAAGCAATTCTTCTTCATTTGTCAGACTTGAGCTTGTCAAAATGAATCGCTATCAGTATTAAAGCAAATATTAGCACATTTTTTTTGAAGGGCGCCCCCAATTTTTCAAAAATTTGTAGATTTTACACGGTTGCATGGTAACTGGCTAGCAAATGTGAATGGTTAAGCTATAAAATGTCTATGTGTCACAAACGAAGGAATTTTGTACTGTACTAGAATATTATTGCGGGGATCCACGAAATAATTCAACGGCTGCCTGGAAACAGTCTTCCCGTGTGAAAATAGCCGAAATAGCGCCATGTACGTGGTCTACGCTCATCCCATTAGTTGTTTGAATAGTTCGGGCAAGTCAAGTTATTGGGTATTTATAGAGGTGCACTATTCTCATGGACGGACATTAATAAACGTAGCATTTCCAGTCTACCCGTTAAGTCCAATCTGGGATCCCAATTATGATTACAAAGCCATTTATTTTGTGATTAAAATACGCATTTTTTAGCATTCTGTTCGCAAGTATAGGTTCCTAGACAATAACCAACCTACCTGGCAAAAAATCCACACAATTGTGCATTGTGGGCTTATTGGTAAAAGGATTGTTTCCATTTGAATATTGCTACATTTATTTGCGTCAATGATTTTCAATTTTCACAAAACACATACTCTCTAAATTTCTTAGATTAAAAACTAATCTAATTTGATTGCTATCAGGGACAAATCTAAAGTTTAGATTAAAATTAAATCAAAATGCATTGAATATAAAAATCTAATAGATTGAAATTTTTAATCAAAATTTAGATTTGTCCTCCGTTTTAATCTAAGAAATTTAGAGAGTACGCATGTTAATATCCTTGGAATTCATTTGCTCCCTGTAACAACAAAAGAACCTAGGGTCTTATCAGGGCTGGAAGCTGGTATAAGAGTGGGTATTTTTTATTCACTTCAGTAAATGCTGTATAGAGATCAACATGGCAGAGTGCATTAAGAAATATGAACGTGTGACACTTCCTACCAAAGGTAAGTAGAACATTATGTTTACGTGCCTATACGACATCCATCAGGAGTTGCTACGGATAATGTAATTATGTACAAATGGTTGACCCATTTGTTTTACTCTAATGATACAATGTAGCCAAAATAACTTTGAATACCTGTTTGTGCTTATGTGACATTATCTCATAAAATAGCCATAGGTGTTAATTGCATTACGGGAAAACGCCCGTAAATTGTTAGCAATTATACGTATTTGTATTTTCGGGACGTATAGTTGTCCCGAAAATACGAGCACATGCAATGCATACACAATTATTTATTTGTGTCTGTATAATAAGAACTGAAAAGTATGTGCTTTCAGTTTTGACCAAAATGGCAATATGGATCACTTTGTAAAACATATTCGCATGTGATCTACATAGATTAGATTTATTCAAAGTTCTTTTGGCTATATATCATCAGTAGAGTTATACACAACTGCATTATCCGTTGCAAAATTTAGAGTGTAGTTGTGATTTCTTCGTCTGTTTGTTTTGCATACATTTTCACGGGATTTCTTGTAACACCTACAATTACATCGCTATACCATTATTGCACTACCCGCCCCTAAACTAACTCCCATCACACAAACAGCGCTATCACGATACCACCACCACAACAACCACTACGGGAAAAAGTAGAACAAGTTATGTATACAATCATAGAATTTCATATAGTAATTTAGTAAAAAAAAATTAACCTGATTAAAGAAAACATTTACATAAATTAATTTTATATAGATGAAGTAATATTTTACCAATTTTTTATGGGGTGTGTACTACTGCTATGCTGCTACTAGAGTTAGAAATCTTCGTAAATGTTTACAAGCACGCACCGTTATAGTGCTTGTAACAGATTTGTTGTATAATATTTACTTTGCTGTCAAGTAAATAGACATTTTTGGGAATTTTTGAAAAAACCCGAACATACATTGGACAGACCTATTTACAAACATACCCATCACTTCAAAACGTTGTTTGCTGCTGCTGCTGCTACTGCTGTTTCAGCTAGTGCTATACTGCTACTGCTATACTGCCCTATACCATGTAGGCCCTATACTGCTATACTGCCCTATACTGCCACTGCTATACCGCTACTGCCATTACTGCTGCTACTGCTGCTACTACTATACTACTATTTTACTCCACTGCTGTTGCTGCTGTTGTTGCTACTGTTGCTACTGCTGTTACTGCTGCTACTGTCACTACTACTGCTACTGCTATACTGCTACCACTGCTGCTACTGCTACTTTTGCTACTGGTAATACTACCACTATACTACTACTATACTACCACTACCGGTGCTGCTGCTGCTATTTCTATTATTTCTACTATACTACTCAAGAAAGACATAGATGAATTTTGATTTCTGCAAAGCATATTTGATCAAAAAAATTAGACTCTACTGCAGAGGTAAGATTTAGTTTTGAGAAAATTTTGTAAATTTCTCCCAATCTACAGGAAAAATACTATAGTTTTGAAGTAAAAGTTAAGTGTACAATTTGAAAGTTTTAGATTTTTTTTAAAGTTAAGATTCCAACTCCAGCACGCGTGCGCAAACTTTTAATACACAATTTTATTTGCCCACATATCGTGCCTTATAAACAAAAATATTATCCCTTGTTATTTATGACAGAGATTTTATTTAAAGGTTGACTTCTAAGAAACCTTGAGAAATTTAAAGCTCTTCCTGAGGCGCTTCGTTACAGACTAAATCAGCTCCAATGCGCTGTATATGAAGATGATGTCCCACATTCTTTATAGATCTTGCGCTTAAATCCATTCATCAACTTGCATACAAAATAGATCTTGTTGTTTTCTCTTTGTTTCCTTTTTAGATATCGAAAGTATAACGTGTTTATATAATATAGTACGGAACCCCTGGCAATGTGCAACCCAATTTAGATCATATTAACTGGCATTTGATAATGTAATCATGAGCGATGCATAATTAATTATTGGTTAATAAGCATAGGTCTATACATACACCAGTTACCAGGGAAAATCACATAAAAGGAATATCCATTCGGCCGTCCCCTGTGGCATGGTAATACCGTTAGAATGGGTAGGTATCCTCCCTTCGTCTTGCACACGTGCAAAAATTCACCAGAGTTACTTAGATATTCATGGTTTTCCAAAAATGATCAAAGCAAAAGATTTGTATTTTCACAGAACATTAATTGGGAAAGAGATACCCGTAAGTTATAAAGCACGCCTTTATAAGCATGGTTCATTGATTACAGAACTTGTTCGCGGAACACTTGCGTAGTATATGTTATTTAAGGAAATTGTTACAGCTTCTTGCTAATAATTTCAGTGCAGAAAAAAAAAAGAAATTTCGTTCGGGATTTAAAGATTTTTTTTTAAAAAATGGATATTTTTCTCCCTAATTTTTAATGAAGGAAACAGACTATAATTTGGGATTTATAGCATTTTTTTCTCAATAATTGGAAACCTAGCTTTGAATTCCTTAAACTTTTGCAACAATTGTTTCTGTTATATACTAAAAATATACAATAAAGAAATAAAGAAATGAACCAATAAAAACATAATTAAGACACGAAGACCGGGCTTCCAGCCAGACATGTCTCCCAGTTGATGACAAAAGCAAGTCTTACATACCGAGTGTCTTGAATAAAAACAGAATGTAAATTTTGGGTCTTGCCCAAAGGGACGGGACATTTGAACATGTCTTGCATAAGACAGACTTTGTGTCAAATACATGCATGTCTCAAAATTGATGACACAGGAAGTGTCTTTTGCCAAGACACCATTTTTACAGTGTATACGACAGCAATCAGGAGTCAGTTGCTACGCTATTAATGTAATTATGTAACAAATGGTGACCCATTTGTTTTACTCTAATGAGACAAAATGTAGCCAAAATAACGTTGAATACCTGTTTGGGCTTATATGACATTATCTAATAACATAGCCATAGGTGTTAAGTGCATTACGGGAAAACCGCCCTAAATTGTTACAATTTTATCCGTATTTGATTTTCGGGACGTATAGTTGTCCCGAAAATTACGAGCACAGCAATGAATACACAATTATTTATTTGTGTCGTATATAAGAACTGCAAAGTGTGCTTTCAGTTTTGACAAAAATGGCCAATATGGAATTCACTGTGTTAAAAAAACATATTCGCAGGTGATCTACATAGATTAAGATTAGGGTCACAAAGTTCTTTGGCTTATATATCATCAGTAGTAGAGTTATACACAACTGCATTATCCGTTGCAAAATTTAGAGTGTAGTTGTTGATATTTCTTCGTCGTTTTGTTTTGCATACATTTTCACGGGATTTCTTGTAACACCTACAATTATCGCTAACCATTGCACCTACCCCGCCCTTAAACTAACTCCCATCACACAAACAGCGCTATCACGATTACCACCACCACAAAAACAACTACGGGAAAAAGTAGAAACAAAAGTTATGTATACAATCATAGAATTCATATAGTAATTTAGTAAAAAAAAATAACCGGATAAGAAAAACATGTTAATATTAATTTTTTAATAGGATGAAGTAATTTTACCAATTTTTTATGGGGTGTGGTACTACTGCTATGCTGATAGAGTTAGAAATCTTCGTTAAATTTTACAAGCACGCACCGTTATAGTGCTTGGTAACAGATTGTTGTATAATATTACTGCTGTCAGTAAATGCAGAGCTATTTGGGAATTTGAAAAAAAACCCGAAAAGTACATTGGAAAGACCTATTACAAAAATACCCATTCACTTCAAAACGTTGTTTGCTGTGCGCTTCTACTGGTTTCAGCTAGGCTTACTGCTACTGCTATACTGCCCTATACATGTAGGCCCTATATGCTATACTGCCCTATACTGCACTGCTATACCGCTACTGCCATTTACTGCTGCTACTGCTGCTAATATATAACTACTATTAGACTTCCACTGCTGTTGATGCGTTGTTGCTATGTTGCTACTTGGTACTGATGCACTGTCACTACTAATGCTCTGCTATAATGCTTAACACTCGCTGTTAATGCTATTTTGCTACTGGTAATACTACCACTAACACTACTATACTACCACTCACCCGGTGCTGTGCTGCTGATATTTCTATTATTTCTACTATATACTCAGAAACCTAGATGAATTTGATTTCTGCAAAGCAATTTGATCAAAAAAAATTTAGACTCTACTGCAGAGGTAAGATGTAGTGTTTGAGAAAAATTTGTAAATTTCTCCCAAATCTAACAGGAAAATATACTTATAGTTTGAAGTAAAAGTTAAGTGTACAATTGAAAAGTTTTAGATATTTTTTTAAAGTAAGATCAACTCCAGAACGCGTGCGCAAACTTTTAATCCACACTTTTATTTGCCCACATATCGTGCCCATATTAAACAAAAAAAACATTATCCCTTGTATTTATGAGAGATTTATTTAAAAAGGTGACTTTAAGAAAACTTGAGAATTTAAAGCTCTTACTGGCGCTTCGGTACAGAATCTAAAATCAGCTCCAATGTGATGTATATGAAGATGATGTCCCACATTCTTTATAGATATTGCGCTTCTTTCTCAATCATTCACAACTTGCATTACAATAGATCTTGTTTTTTCCTCTTTGTTTCATCTTAGATATCAAAGCTATAATGTGTTTATATAATATGGTACGGAAACCCCGGCAATGTGAAAACCCAATTAGATCATCATTAACTGGCATTTGATATGTAATCATGCGCGATACATAAGTAATTATTGGTTAATAAGCATAGGTCTATACATACACCAGTTACCACCTCCGAAAAATCACATAAAGGAATATCATTCGGCCGTCCCCTGTGGCATTGGTATTACCGTTAAATGGGTAGTATCCTCACTCCCATGCCACGTGCAAAAATGCACAGAGTTACTTAGATTACATGGTTTCCAAAAATGATCAACGAAAAAGATTGTAATTTTTCCAGAACAAATTGGAAAGAGATACCCGCTAAGTTATAAAGCACGCCTTTATAAGCATGGGTAATGATACGAACTTGTTCGCGGAACATTGCGTAGTATAGGTTATTTAAGGAAATAAATTGTTGCAGGTTCTTGCTAATAATTTTAGTGCAGAAAAAAATGAAATTTCGTTCGGATTTTTAAAGAGTTTTTTTTTTTATAAATGATATTTTTTCCCTAATTTTGAATGAAGGAACAGACGATCATTTGGGATATTTATAGCATTTTTTCTCAATAATTGGAAACCTAGCTTTGAATTCCTTAAACTTTTGCAACAATTGTTTCTGTTATATAATAAAAATATACAGTAAAGTAACAAAGTACTATTTGTATATATTTCAGGGAACAATTTAGAATTCGAATTTTTAGATTTACATTGAAAAATGCACCATATATCATACCCCGTCTAGACTATAAAACAAATAAAAACAAAAACTATGTTATGAAAGCCATGATTAAATCGATCTAGCGATGCAAGCATTCTTTGATTGTTTTTATGAATACATTTCCAATTTATGTGAAAAAATTGATTAGGAACAACTGCTAATGTCTTTAACTAAATAGAAAATACTCAACACATATCAGGAATTGTATTTTAATGATTAAATTGAGAAGATACAAAAATATTGCTCTTTTGTCAAAGTAAAAAAGAAGGGAAGTGATCTCACATTATATTTTGACATAGTTTAGTAAGGTACGGCCCCCCAAGAGGTGGTAATGGAGATTTTCTTCACAAGAGTTAAAAAAGGTACAGAACTGACCTCAGTTCAGTTATATCAATATTATACATTGGATTGTTATGCAGTACATGTGAAGAAATTGATACAATACCAAGACCCCGGACCAAGACGGGAAGATACAAAACGGTCTATAAACATACTAGTATGCATTTCTCGGGTCTCGAAGGATGCACCAATTCAGATGTGCCTGACATGACGGGACATGACTAAAATCGGCCCTGAGTGGTTGATTTTTGTGTACCTTTGCAATCCGTTTTGTTATGCACATGTTGCTCGGTTTCAAAACAGATACATTTGTGACATCAAACAAATCAAATATTACAGTATACAAATGCTGAATAAAAAGTTAGTAGCGAAGCCATAGGTATCTCGTAGGCGAAATTTTATTGTGCTCATCGCCGATGATGAGCTTTGACCTTTGGGTCACCCTGGAATCATGATAACCAAACGTCAAGACTGTCCTCCCCTACATTCATACCAAATATCACCCCCATTATCAAAGATACGAAATACATAGCCGGACAGGACAGACAGATCTCATTTTTTCTATGCCAGGCAGAGATTAATACTGAATTGACCAAACCCTCATGCAGTGGTTCTCAGTTCTTATTGTGGGTCTACAGCTCATCTATGGTTTACAATTCTCAGCTGTTACTGTCTGTTGAGGTCAAGAGTCTCATATTTCCAGGAATGGCCCATGGTCGTGATAACCATAAATATTATAATAATGAGATTTATTATGGCCTTTTACACCAGTAGGCAAAGCGATGTCCAATTATTATTACACTGCCATAAGGAAATCGTCACAATCATTTAGCTCCCTAGGTTCGGCAGCCCGGCCAAGCGCACAATCCGATCAGCACTTAGATTGTGAATATATCCCCATAACAGCTACCCGAATATCGATTGGGTCGACGAAGAAGTGAGGTAAAGTGCCTTGCTCCAAGTGCACAAAATGCCACAGCGGGGCTCGAACCCACAACCTTCAGATCATTGAGTCGGCCGCCGTTTATCACAATGGACCACAGGTGCCATCCTACGCTACATAACCTACTTTGCACCACTAGTGATAGTGTCATTCCCTGCTTGCACTAAATCTTAAATGAGACTAGTCCTAACCTAAGGGTAGATATGTAAAAGTTTTATGATTGGTGGGGTAGATTGCAAAATTTTTGATTGACAAATTAAACTGTAGAATGACTTCGATAGCCAATGTATATCCAAAAAATACTTCCAATGTTATAATATACCCAATTGTGGCACAGAATTACATTGTTGGTATGTATATTTTAAACACTGATAGAATGGAACTAGTTAATTAAGAAGACTAATATTAATGGGTGGTAAAACAGGAACAACTTTGTTAAAGCAATGTATGACAGGTATTATACACAATAGTGATTTGGCCTTTGCACTAGCGCATAACCCCCCAGCGCGCGCAAAGTGGGCTGTAAGCCGGCTTATTAACAAAACGGGGAATCCGTGTGCTTACATTTACAGTCCACGGTAAGGGTTATTTAGCCGGAGAATTTGTTTTCAGTTTGTAGAATTAGGGACCCATCTTTTTAACATTTCATGCGGGGACAATGAATATTAAATATTAAAGAACAATTATACAGTTGTTTGAATCTATAAAAAGGAAATTTTATTATGGAATACCAGCCAATTTTTGAAATAAAATACGATTTGATGACGTCACGGCATTGAGTGGTTTTTATTTGCGTCGGGGGACCATTAAGGTAATAAAAATGACGTACGTATCCCTACATTGGAAAACAAACAACCGATTATCTTCATCGTATGTCGGTTTTTGAATCAGATGGGAAAGGTAAATTTGTACGTTTAGACATATAAACGTGTCTTTGGACAAAAAAAATAATAGCACTTCGGGCAGAGGGCTATGTACAGACCTTGATTAACATAGTCGGATTTTTATATATATCGGTCGCCACGAAGAGCAAACTGATACCTGATATCTGACACGTGACCTGGTACTAGACACGTGACACCAAAACTATTCATATCGTTAACGTTTATAACTACAATACGGAAAAAAAGCGCAAGATTCTGATTCCGTTGTCACGCGTAATCGATTCAGATTGTGAGACTTACTGTGTAAAAGACTAGTTTCAATGCAATTGAAGGCGTAGTAAAGACACATTTCGAACCTAACCTATGATAGATGGAGATCATCGCTCTTATACCGGACCTGACTTGATAGCTCATCCGGTTAGAGCGTCGTGCCTGTACTAATACGAAGGTCGCCGTTCGAATCCGGCAAGGCGCCACATGGGGTTTTTTTTCAACACTATCGTGCGCTTGACATCTCCAGGGAAAGATTAATAAATATATAATTCAATGCAGTTCAAGTCATAGTGTGTACTTTCAAATGATCGTACTTACCAGATCGGGGGAAGATATTATCGTAAATGTTTTTAACATGTTCAAAATTCAAATCAAATGGCAAAATAATGCTACTTAGTGATAGACATGAAAAAGTAGAGCAGTTGTCTGTCACGCATGTGAATGTGAATCATTTAACTTGCATGCAATAACATTGGGTTCGAAATTGACACCCTCAAATGGTTTACATCCCAGATTTCAGGTGATGAATGTTCAGCTGTTGCTTTAATTGGTTTTGTATTGAATGTACAAAAATCCAGAAAACTTCCCCTGCAAAAATCTCTATCAAACATTATACCCTTGAACATACGCGCATGGCTACAGAGCGCACAGAGCTATGCGCTCTGTTAGCCATGCGCACAGATACACTCATATCAAAAACCGCCCTATTATAATTAATTATACACCCCAAAACCAGCACTCTGGATAAGAAGTTCCTTTAAAGGGAAGAAAGTATGGTTAAACTGAAGCTTGGGTCCATTGCCAAGCGATTTATACTTCAAAATAATACCAGATGTATCAGAAAAAAAGTAACTGAAAACTGAACGTCTTTGTTAAAATTAAAAGGGTTGATCATTTGATTGATGGCCTGAATAGTATTCATTACAATATAGTGTTACAAAACTCAAGTTGTTGTTTCATTCACAAAATTGTGCATAAAATCAGAGAATTGTCCTTTTTAAGGACTCGTCTTGTTTAGTATTATAAATATCATGAATTTTAAAAAAAAATTATAGGCACGTATTCCAAAAAGGCGTTTAGTTCTGAAGTAGTGAGGAGGTAGACGTGATAAATTTTGTTTATACGTCAAAGCATCAAATTGTCATTTAACAGAAAAGAATAATGTTCGTGCACTATCTATCATAATACTTTTTAACAAACCACAAAATGCTTCCATAATTTTAATGAATGGTTACTTATCCATAGCAATACTTTTAAAATTAAACGGAAATGCAATTACAAATCGTACATGTTGTACTTTCTAATGACTGTTAGTGTGTATTTATACATAACGGATTTTAATTTTAGTATCTTTTACAACTTGTGCACATTATACTTTTAAAGAATGGTAAAGTTTTTGTTTTGTTTTATTTGTGATTGCCAACTTCATAACATTTGCTATTGTGTTTGGTTTTATGTTCTGTTTTAGTTTTAACTATGGTTTTGTAATTTTAACGTTTCTAATTGTGCGTTTTATGGTTGTTATCATTGTTAGCTATAAGACATGTATCATAACTTTGTGCATGTATTTTACAAATGTAACATATTTGTTTTAACTTAGAATTATCAATTACATTTGCTAACTTTATTTTAAAGGGCAACGAGAGATTTCGAGTCATCCATATTTTATGTTATATATTGTTCCTTATTAGATCAGACACGCAATAGATTCCTACCTTTTATTTGGCCACACGGAAATAACTTAAAATGGAAACCAAAAGGTATTGTGCATGCTTCGATTCAATAGAAAACAGGCTGAATTTCATCTGCTCCTATAGGAAATTAAACATTTTCACAATTTTGTACCAGAAATACAGTTATAGCTAATCCTTTCAGATGGGTGATATTTTTGATAGGAGCTCTTTACACCAGTGCAAATCAGAAATTTTCACAGTTTTAGGGACACTGTTTTTTTTTAATCTCTAGTTGCACCTTAAATAACAGGTTGTTCTTCTTCTAACCCCCCTAAAACTTTCAAGTGGATCACATCTGGGCCCTCTCATTTTCCAAGGCCACACCAGTTCCAACATTAATTTACCGTCTTGGTAGGTTTTCATCATTCCAAGGATGATTTTAGATGCTCTATGCAAGTTACAGGTTAAAACACTGTTGACATCAAAAGTATCAAAATTAAACCGATGGAGAAAAATACACTCGTCGGGTTTCATAACGCGATTCGTATTAAAATCGACGCAATCAAGTTACCCATACACTATTATGTGGATAATCTTATTGATTTTCATATGTTCTTCGTGTTTTCCACTTCACTGGACTTTAATACAGTGTTTTGGCATTGTATATATACATGTTAGCAAACGATTTATTTTCTCCTATCCTTTTAAATATTTTATCACCTAAAATCCGTGTTCTTCTTCTCTTTTTAGGATCTAAGTGAAGTTATACGATTACAGCTTAGGGTTTGTCGGCTGCGCGCGACACTCGTGTGACAAATGGACATGTACCAAAGGGATATGGCCCGTATGGCCGCCATGCTCAGTCATGAAATTTTATAAGTGCTGTTGTAAGAAACCGTTATAAAATCTCATCGAAGAAGAATTATGAAAAACTTTTCCCAAAATCACAGTCTACTAATGGGTAAGGCATCTGTGTGTAGAAAATCACCAGAGGGGATATACTATTGTCTATGGTTTAATGTCGGGTTTGAGTAAGTATAAATGAATTTTCTGAAGTACGAGTGGTATTCAAGAAGGAGTGGGATTTGAGCGACTTAGAAGAATTATTCGGAAAAATTTTAGCAATTGCAACCGTGCTGTCGTAATGGGTTGTTTAGATGACAATTGAATGGACAGGACAGTAAGGGCCTGAAGTCTAGGGAAGAGCAAGGATACTGAATATCATAAATCATATTAACCCTAAAAACTCTTTGATCTTATTTATCTTAGGGTATACACTTACGAATAGTATTTCTGCTTGAGTATACACTTATGACAATTGCATGTTTGGTCATAAAAAGTATTCATTGTTTTCGATACTGGTCAACTCAATATTGCACATCGTTATTTGATCAATGAGAGGCCCATAGGGAGCCAGAGTATCTTTTGGGCTTATTAATGTTTGCGTGTCTTTTCATTCCAAACTAACTTATGATATAGGGTGAAAGATATATCAATGAATTGTTCCAGTGGTTACGTTTTAGGGATGGCTGGACTGAAAGTTTCAAGGAGGGGGGACCTTAATTATTCAATTTTACTAAAATAGACCATTGTACATAATATCCTGAGCTATATACAAAATCCAACAATCATGACAATAAAGGCAACTGCATGGTATATACATGACACCTTGTCTCCAATTGACATATAAAAACATGATAAAAATGATGTCGCTTGTGAGACCAAGTCCTCTATTAAGTCTTGCCTTACATGAGGACGCAAGGACTGGCTCCGAAGAAATGCAGGCATCTATGAGGAATTTTCAAGCGTCTTAAGTGGAGACACGATATGATTGTGTCTGAGTGAGTTTGCACTGTTTTATGCACGCCACTTCCGTCAAATTTTAAAAACGTTGCTATAACAGATTGTGTAAATTTTAAACAACAGTTTTAACGGTGAGGACATTTAAAGGTTTGTGGTTAAATTTTTTTAGTGGGTTTGTTTTGTTTTTACGAAGCTGTCACCAAAATTATGATTTTGAGTTTTGTAAATGGGTCCAGTGTGTTTTGGATTTAGAAAGAAAATGGTTATTCAAAATGGCCCGCGCCCGTTGATTTTGTCGTAACTATCTGAAAAGGAACCGATTTTTTGTCCTTAAATCTTTACTTAATTGTACTTAATTTTGTTACTAGTGCGTGTTATGAGAAAAATATGAACCTTTCGACAAAGGTTCGTAAAACACTTTATCTTAAGTGCGATGGGGTAAGGGTGCTTTGTCTGTTGATTGACCATCAGAAGGTCAAGTGACCAAACTTTATTTGTCCCCATGACAAAAATAACCAATGTAGCAAAATTAGAAATCATTATTTTTGTTAGGTTTGACCATGTGTTGAATTGGACTCGGTAAAAGTAAAAACAATTGTTACGTTGACAAAACATCATTGGGTTGAAAGTAAACCTAAGCGGTTTTAGGTCCCAAACGTGACCGAAGAATGGCCCTTCAAAAGCTTTTTAGAGCCTTTATACGTTTTTACTAATTCTTCTTAGAATAATAACAGAAGAAAATCTAAAAAACTTTGTTTTTCTGTCATGGGAGAAACGGTGTGACTTATACAGATCAAGTTACAAAGTGGATCCCGATGGCGTCCCCCATTTTCATCTTTAAGGAAAATATATCCTCAACCTATTCTGCACTGGAACGCTTTTTATTAGCTTTAAGTACCTGGAATGATCATTCCAAATGGATAGGTATAGGCCGAGCTACAGTCTTTTAACAAAGTAATCGGTATTGTATACTCTGTCCACTGCAGCATTTAAATGCACAGCGGTCAGGGAACAAATTACTGCCCAAAATATAGGGGATATTAAATGAAGTGGTATCTTAATTATATAAGAGCTAGCCAGTGATATTCCAAAAATTATTTAAAACACGCCCCTTTTAAGATGTGGCATATTGTGATCTACAAATAATACAATATTTAAGCATTTCTTATACCTGAATGGTTAACTCTGATATTGTTTCTTCGTATGGTAATGGTTCAGAAGTGACCATATATCAAATTACTTTTAATTTCAGAGGATTTTTATGAGTGATAAGGACCAAGAAGATGCATCCAGCAACTAAGACTATTTTGGGGGTAAATACCGTAAAATTTATTCCTGCTTCATAAATAACCCGATTTCCTTCTGCATTGGTGTGCCTCGCGCACTTCTTGCATCCAATGGCAAACTATGACTATTTTGTGAGGTTAAATACCGTAAACTTTATTCCTGGCACGTCTTGTATCTTAATGTGATCCGTGACAAATCGCAAAACCGCCCAGTACTTGAATACCTATCCGATGGTGGATGGCCTTTGCAGTACTGAAAGCTATAAAAACATATTCTTCGATGATACCACCTATGTTTATATATACTTTTGATTAAAAACACAAAATGGCGATATCTAACCATTATTTATATTGTACTCATCTAATGATCATTTCACATGATTAACTAAATTTGCATGGTTGAACCACTATTCCATGTTGGAAGCACAAACAAATGTATGACCAACGTAATTGTAATTTACCTTTGAGCTATTACAAACAGAGCCAGTGTCATAGGGGAAGCTATAGGAAGTAATGTCAAAATAACATTTTATGTTCACCAACTTCGTTGTATATAGGATATGATCACAATAAGTACAAATCTGAATACTTTTGTGGAGTTAACTTATTCTGCCAACTCGCTTACACAATGAATCTTTATTTCCTCAGGAATTTCTTACATCAATCAAAGACAGGAGATCGATCAGATAAATAAACAAATAACAAAACCAGCATGAAAAGATCTAGGATCTGGTGTGTATTGTTTACAAAAATCGCCTGGACTAGACTCTATAACGAGGACAACAATTGGTGCACAATTCAGACTTGTAGTGTGGATACGGATCCATGGGTACGGTATGGGTCCGTGTCCGAGGCCATGGGTATGGGGTAAGGTACGGGTTCCGAGACCGTGGGTACGGGTATGGGTACGGGTCCCAGACAACGGGTACGGGTATGGGTATGGGTCCAACTTGTGATAAAGTCATGGTACAGGTACGGGTACGGGTCCAAGCCCATGGGTACGGGTATGGTACGGGTCCATCTGTGACAAAGTCATGGGTACGGGTACGGGGACAGTGGCAATGGGTATGGGTACGAGTCTTTGGGCGGGGTTACAACCTTTGCGTATTATACCTGGTACGTATAAGTGCAAGATTTCCAAAACTTACAAGACACTACCAGTGATCCACCTGAAAGCGTCAATATATTTGATTTGAAATTTGCAGGAATAGGCTAAAAATGGACGGGTAGAGCCTGTGGAATCTTATAGTATTTTTAGCACTGAAAAAATGGCAGAAAAGGAAGAAATCAGTCTTTTTTTCAAGATATGTCACTGTCCAATTATTTTTGCAGTACATGTATGTGTCCCCAATGGGTAAAGTTCAATTAATATTGGGGACAGTTTATGACTCGAACAGTGCAAAGTATTGTGACGCACGAGCATACCTCTGTTGGTGCATAGTACTGCAAAGTGATACTATAATATCCATGGTATCTTTATAATTGTGTCTTCCTAATTTGTGTAGTTTGGCTACAGAAATGTATATCAAAGGTGAAAAGTGAAAACAAAAGGTTAAATTGGGGGTATACTATATTATTTTAATATAAACATTCTATTTGCTTCAAAGTACAAAATTTGAAAATTTCATTGGTTTTTGTACCAAAGAACTATTCCCGGCTTAGTCCTTCCAGTTGGGGAGCTTAACATTCATGTGCCAAAAAATTTTTAGGCGACACCTGCATGTGTAATGTTAAATCCCGTCTTTGCACCTTTAACATATTCAAAACAAAAATTAACTCCATTAAGATCCATTAAAACAAAGAATACCGCGCCAGGGGAGTTGAGGTGTTGTGTGGTAAAGTTGACAGGGGGTTACAGGTAAGCGTTATGGCAACAACAACATGGAAACTAGCTGAAACTGGTATGGTTACAAGACCATGGGTATGGGATGGATAGGGGTCCGAGACCATGGGTATCGGTACAGGTGGTCGTTAAACCGTGGGTATGGTTACGGGTCCAAGACCATGGGTATGGGTCCGAGACCATGGGTCCGTGTACGGGTCCGGCACCCAGGTCGTGTGATTCGCTCCTTCTTATCCCCCTCCAAAACTTCCCTCACACTTACCCCCTTCCTTTCCCCTCTTTGCAACCCGGGTTTGAGTTCGCAACCCTCGGCGACCCACACTTCCTTACTTTCGCCTCTCTGCCTTGCCTCTATTTTTAACTCCGCTTTTTATTTCAACTTGGTTGGTTTGACCCCCTCTTTCTTTCTCCCCTACCCCATACCAATGTACAAACTATTTTCCCATGTCATCACAAAAAGCATCATATTCTCCCCTAAGCACTCAATGCCAAAAGTAGTATTTTCGAACGGCTGCTCTTCCTCATCATTTTTCTATTACATATCACGCCACCCAACTACCCCCACCCAAGACCATGGGTAAGGGTACGGGTACGGGTCCGAGACCATGGGTACGGTACGGGTACGGGTCCAGCATGTGACAAAGTTCATGGGATACGGGTATGGACGGATACAGGTCCGAGACTATGGGTATGGTTACGGGTACGGGTACGCAAATTTGTACCCGGGTATGGGTCAGGGTACGTGGTATGTACGGGTACTACTAGTCTGGCAAACTAATCAAAATCCTCATGTGGTATATTACACGGAATACGCTCCTTGGCGTTGAAATTATGTGTTGCTATTTACCACGCAAGTCAATTTAAGAGCGATTTTTGAAGATACTATTGGTCCCATTAGAACGTGTTGCACTGGTTAATATGTGGCCGCCTTCATTTAGAATAAAGTGAGGTGTTAAGTAATTGAAATTCTTATTTTGGTATTTTCATATCACAAATTTAACATCACAGAAAGGAGACATGGAAATCAATTCCACTTCACGACAGCTTTTTAAAAAACATGTTTCACAAATCAGCAGCATAATTTTTATTTTTTCTGAGAGACTTGTGATTCTTTATCCGACGCGGCGTACGGTACTGGAGCGAAACAGAACCTGCGTCAAAGCCCGCTGATACAGGAAGTTGTTCCCTGGATCATTTGCGCGTCAGATTGTGAAATACCGATATGCGTTCTGCTGGAACTGGCTGGATGTTGGCAGGTGAGGAGGAGTTGACGTCAATGGATGCTGGCGGGGTTTAAGGGGTTTTTACTTATTTTGTACCTTTTATCAGAATCCCAGAATGTTAAATGAAATAGATAAGAAGAGCCCTAAATGCCAAAAAAGAGAGCGTGAGTGCATGACAGCGCTAGAGTCCAAAGTGAGCGATTATTCACTCTTATAGAGTGAAATTTTAACTATAATGAAACAACAAATTCGCTCAAATTTCAAGATTTTGAAAAGGCGATTAATTGCAGTCATAAGTATAAACATAATTGGAAAGCAATTTATAAGAGGGGTAGGATTTGTGTTTTGTTCATTTAACAATGCATGGATCGTCTCAGATATGCTGGGAAGTCGCAGTAGTGGGTGTCGCCATGCTTAAAGTTGACTCAGAGATTTCGCACATATTAGTTTTTTGTGTAATAATGAAAAATATCAAACTGGACAACTAAAGTAGTAACCTAAAAGGCACAATTCCGAAATTGAGATTGAAATCGGATTTTTCCGTTTTGTGCAGTAAACATTTCGTGTAGTATTACCTCCCATAGGATTACTTGTGTAACAAAAATTCCGGCTCCGGAATTTTTATACCAAAGTGTGAGTTTTCTATATGAAGGAATTCGATTTTTGGAAGTGTCTATGCAATTTCACACAGTGACTAGATATGAACAAGTCCTTATGTAATTGCAAAAAACACGATTTTTCGAAATGAGGGCGCCCTCCTCAGGGAAATCTCTGAGTCGCTTTAAGCAACATTTAAGTCTGCCGCTTCCTGAATAGTTTAGCACAAAAACTACAAAAATAACGTATAGCAATTACTTCCTTATAAAATTCTCTCTAAACTAAACAAGTTAAAACGCCATCGTTTTAGAGGGACTTGATGTTCATTAAATTTAAACAATTATAAAGGTGTCACTCTTCAGATATGAATTAAAAGGGTAAATCCTATAATAAATAATGTCATTTTCGCTCTTTGTTGTCCCAGTGTGCCAATGGCTCTGTAGGAGGGCGGAAATTCTACTTTTTGTCTCGCCTGAACTTTGTTCGGCAGAGGACTAGTACTCACTTTGTCTGTCTGTCTGTCGTCTGTCTGTCTGTCTGTCTGTCCGTTGTCTTGTCTGTCTGTCTGTCATGCTGGTCTGCCTGCCTGACGTCAGTGTCAAAACGGGGGGGGCCTTGTGTACGATTTATCTGGGTTTCCGTAAGGGGCTTGATGATGTAACTGGTGGAAGGAAGCGGGGTCCACGGTTCTCGACATGATTAGATTTGGGGCGTAACATATGCAAAATTTAGTATATAATTGGCATACTTAACGAAAATTTTCCAGGCAGGATTGTGTACAAGTTTGTCTGAGTTACTTGAGGCGTATGGATGTTAATTGGTGGATGGAGCGGGCTGGAGAGTTCGCGAACTGATAGATTTCGGGCGTATTCGGGCAAATTAAGTATGCAATGAGATATAATATGCAAAAACAGCGTATGGCGATTAATTTTGAAACGGTACATCGGAAAATTCCTCACTGATGACAGGCCCTATCATGGTGCGCATCTTTTTTGCACCTTGAACGGGTGTGATATTGCGGCTTAGGTATGCAAATGAGGGCTATGAAATATGCGTACTACTGTAATCTCTGATACCGTACATCGGATAGGCAAAATTCCTAAGCTGCATGAAAGAATACTATGCAGGCACTTTTGGGTGAATTAATAATTGGTCAAAGTCGAATGTGGGCCGATTAAAGGGGCATTTTTGATACACTTGATCTAATTAAAGATGCATAAATTGCTGTATCACTGAAATTGTACAGGATATGCAAATTCCTTCGCTACCAAGACTTCTTGCCGTACATCTTTTGTATGACTCCATATGCGGTCAAAGTGCAAGTGGATCAGTTAAAAGGGCATTGTTTTGATGCAATTGATCTCATTTAAATATGCGTAATTGCTGTTCGCTTAAATGCCGATACATTGGATATGCGCAAAATCCTTCGCTACATGAGACTATATATGGTAACTCTTTGTGTGAATTCATAATTGTGGTCAAAATATGGCGGCCACCTTTAAGGGGCCATTCTTTGATTATTTTTAAAATTGCAACTTAAATGCTAAATTGCTGGTCCATTTCACCCAATTTTCTTTCAGGTTGTCAATGGTCAGTGTGAAAGACTACACCTTCAAAAAGAATTTGATTCAGGAGTTTGTTACCCTTACAATTAAATTAGGTTAGCATGTGGTTATTTGGCATTATAGTGGCTGTGTGTGATTTGGTGGTGTACAAAACAGGTGTACAAAAACAAGAAGACTCTATCAAAGGGGGGAGTACACCACACAAACAAAGGTTATTAAACATCAATATAGTGATCAGTGCCCATGTTGTATGAAATTGATTTTTCTAGTTCTGGTCAGTCTTGGGGGTTGCCAGCTGTTTAACATTCTTGGAAAAAGTGAAAATACGCAAATTTGGGCATTTCACCGCTTTCCGGACCCCGTAGGCGACTCAATTAAAAGGGTAACATGATTTTTTCAAAAATAGTGTTGCCAAATTGAATTAAAATTTTATAGTTTTTTACTAAATTTAGTGAATTTTAAGGGATTTTGCATGACTTTTCATGATTAATAGCTCTACAATGGAAAATGTTGTGGACCCCTGGGGTGGTGTCCAAAGAAAGAGCAGGAAATAAAAGAATACAATAAATGCAAACATGGGGGTGCTACTCCTAACCATCGATTCTTGGTTATGATTAGTTGGGGGAACTTTCAAGATTTAATATCTCCAAACGGAAGATGTTGTGACCTCTATGGTGGAATCAAATGAAAGAGTGAGACGTATAGAAATTACTATAAATGCAAACTCGGGGGTGCTACTCCTAAACGTCTCTTACTTGTGCTCATGTGGTGGACTTTTCACAATTAATATCTCCACAACGAAATGGGGACCTCTATGGGGGTGTCAAATGAAAGAGTGAGAGGGAAGAATACTATCAAAATGAATACCGGGGGTGCTTAATCCTAAACATCTTAGTTCTGCTCTTGTTGAGGACTTTCATGATTAATATCTCCACAATGGAAATGCTGTGGACCCCTGGGGTGGTGTCAAATGAAAGAAGCAGGAAAGTAAAGAATACATAAATGCAAAAACAAGGGGTTGCTGCTCTTACTTCCTAAACATCTCGACTTATGCTCGTGGGGGGAGGGAATTTCAACTTGCAAGATTAATATATCCACAATGGAAAATGGTGGGACCCCTAGGGTGGTGTCAAATGAAATAGTGGGAAGTAAAACTAGTTAAGAAATTGGAGATTATCTGATTGCACAACTTTTTTGGGGACACCCTGATCGCACAGTTGAACTCTGGTGTGCTGCTTTTTGTCTTACAATTCAGCGCGAAAGCAGGCGAGTCTTGTGTTCGAGAACCGCCTTGTTAAAATAAATATTTTTTAGATCAAATATCAAATATCAATAAAACAACAAACCAAAAACACCCAACATGCTCCAATCCAAGGATATAGTAGGAAAGAAACAAGATTTTGTTGAGTTATGACTGGTTATCACTGAAGTAAGGACCGTCAGTGTAGAAGGTGTATTCGACTCGCATTAAACCAAAAGCAAAAATTCGATAGAGCTTTGACTTTGGAGAAGTTCGTTTTTTCTGCATAATTCCATTTCATGGCTACGTTTATTACTTGTTTCGTAGTTTGTGTTTTACAAAACACCTAACATGTAGTCACCACCGTGTGCTATCTTAAAATGGGTCTTAGCACTCATCCTTAAAATCTAGACATATATCAAAAAATAAAGACCACATAACATTATAAACACCATGCCTTAAAGGTTGCAAACAAGGGTTTCAAATAACAGGGTGTCACGAAAAAAAAATGTCAAAATTCTGATTTTGGCACTGAGGCAAGCATTTACATCAAAAATATTCCCCATCTGTAAGAATGACAGCTGAGAAAACTGTTTCTTGCTTAAAATTTCTAATTCCGATATAGGAGCAAATACAAAAATTTCAGCCTAGGGTTTCTTTGAAATATAAGCACTTCAAATCCCTTTTGTTCTCACTTTAGTTATTTCTGTAACCAAATAAAAAGTAGGAAATCTGTTGAGTGTCTATCAATATGAAATCACACTATCAACTTTAATGGCTGATGGTAGACGCATGGAGGAATGTAACGCGCTGGTTAAGCCATAACTCTCAATAGGCATGTCTCACAACCACTATCCAATAATCATATTCTCAATTACTAACCTCAAAATATGTCAAGCGTCCCGTTCTGACACGTCGTAATTTGTTTCTTCTGGCCTAGGTAGAAAACGGGTCTCAAAGCGGGCCTTATGGTTAAACACCACTAAACTCACTTACACCAAACATATGCCTAATGGGAAAAATGGCACTGAGACTTTGACGAAACAACAAAATCACCCAAAAGACAAGCTAAATCACCAAATAACCGAAATTTGAACAGATGATGACCAGAACATTTAGGTACGAATCACCAAACTTGCCCGACGTAAGACTGGCAACACAAGATTCTATATCGTAGCAAAGCTAGTAATGGCAAATCGATGTTGAACTTGATGAGGCGGAGGAGTAAATTGCCTCAAATGCACTGTCCAAAGGCCACTTAGTTGAGAAAACATACCAGTCTACCATGTCGTTGAGAAACATACCGTCTACCATGTCAATCATGAAATTCCATCACTTTCGTTAATTGCTAGTGCATTTCAGACATTTTAAAAGCACTTTTTCCAGATGCCATCCAGATTATTAAATACCGTATATACAGCAGGCAGTTCTGTGATGCATCGAGATGAAAGGAAAACGTAACTATAAACCAGACAGTGTAAAATAACATTTAATGTCTTTTTTGACATCTTTTATACTGCAGTGTATAATTGTGCCTTTGTTAAATCTCCGCATTTTTATTTTCACGGGCGCCAAGCAGGGTTTACAGTTTCTTTTAAATATTTAGACGATGAAAAAGCCCTCCACCACGTAATTTTGTAACATGTTTACTGATTACCTCCATCAAGTTTTATGTCTGGCATAAGCGTGTAATTGGTAAACTGCAATAGGAAAAACACGACCGTCCTCTGCTTGCGTTTATTGCAAATGTGCAACCAAGTTGTGAAAAGCATTCAAAACCAGTCCGTCCGTGCCTGGGCGCTGACATTTTGAATATTGCACGGAATAATTACAGTTTTGGTGCTTTAACACACATAATGGCAATTCGATACAAACAATCCCCAAAATATCAGTTGTTGGATGTTGGTCGCTATTGGGTTGGTTCCATTTTTGTCCTACCCATGTCCACACAACGAATGAATGACACATCCAGTCCGTCGTGATTGATAATAAACCGCCTCAATGAATACATCTTTTCACCTAATCGCGCATTGCTTGATTGAGAAAAAAAGAGTATCTGAATCACAATGATCCAGTACACTATTATTATACCTGGCCACCTCTAACACTACATTAACTTGTTATCACTACCGATTAGTGTATATGCAAAGCGTCAACCACAGTATGGTGGAGAAGCGTAGTCAGCCATTGCTTTTCTATTGTTGGTACTCTAGGTTTTCTTTGTGGTCGGCAAACATGCCGAGACGGTGAATTTCTAAAGATTACGTAACTTTTTGCCTCTCTATCATTAGAAACCTCTTTGATTGCAACCTAATTTTCATCGAAATAATAACTATTTAACTTTTAATTGACAATGTTTCCGCATGTAATTTTAGACTAATATGTAGGGAAACAATAAGTCATCTTGCATGTATACCATATGCTAGAAAACACTGCCTTTAAAATGGTCATCATATCATGCCCTGTTAATCATCACACAAATTAATTGGTAAGATTGTAGCGTGAGCCAACGCTTCCGTTTGTCATGGTTGTAATCATAATAGTACAATGTATTTTACAGTGCCTATGGAATACTCACTCGTGCGTCATGATAACGATAAATAATGGCATTATAGAGTTTAATGATAATCCCAATTAATTGTTACAATCTATAGCTATACCAGAATGAATTAATTGCAAAACGACCAGGTCCGTTATTAGTACACGGTTCCATGTAGTTGGTCCAACAGCCACCGCGCAACAGGGAAATGGTGTTCACTTTCTGGTTGATAGTGTTTCTTAGAATGATTTTTTGATGATGAAAAAACACGATGTACCGCAGATTTTTAAAAAGTGTGACAAAGTTGGTCCCCCGGGGGACTCCGGTGGGGTAGGGGGAAAAAGTTAAACTTTGGTAACATTGACCAGTGTGGTGTTTTTGGGTCCATCTAGAGGTTTTCGGGAGGACAATTGAATTAAAATAGCTTTCAAACCCAAATAGCATGCTATGCCCAAAATTCAAAAGGGATGCCGAAAAATTAGTGAGTTTGGGTATTAGGTGCATGGCATCCCGAAGTGGTTAAGGCCACTTCCAAAATACAAATTGGCTGCCATATGTCAAAAATATTCAAATTCCAAAAGTGCTGCTGATGTCAAAAAATTCAAACTTTGCGGAAAATTTGTATTTCGTCAACATTGGTATATTGAGTAACACATTTTGCATTTATTGGGGTGAATATGTATTAGTATTGGCAAACTCAAGCTGGTGTATTAAAGTTTTCGCATTCAAAATGGCTGCCATTGTTTTAAATTTTCCAAATTGCGTCTTTTTTTTTCAAAATGGTGCATCGTCAATTTAAAAAGGGAGTTTTCGAATATTAGGTGTATATTGACCGATTTGAGCAATTTTTGGTCTTTTTATAGTGTTTTGGCATCATGAGGGGTAAGGTTAACTTTCAAAATCCAAAATGATGCCATCTATCAAAATATTCAAATCCAAACTGCTGTATGTCAAAAATTTCAAACGTGACCCAAAATGTTTTTTTTCCAAACATTTGGTATATATTGATACAATTTTACATTTCTTGGGGTGGGTAGTTGTAGTGTATCTGACAACTAACTTGAGGTAGTCGATAAAAATTACACGTTCAACAGGCTGTATTGGAATCAATCTCTTGTTTTCGTCTCCACGTATAAAAAAAAAACTCGATCGGGTTGTACCTTTCTGCGCACAGGCCATGACTTGTTCAGATGAGCGGGCCGCGAAATGTCAACAGAGGGCCGCTTCTGCCGGCGATGATCGTAGGGATGAAAGAGTCCTCCCTGCCGAGAAGTGGCCTTTGTTGGTCTAGGCTTTTACAATGAGTTTGCCAAGTGATCTAATTGGGATGCCAAAATGGTAGTGTTAGTATTATATAGTAGATTCAACCCATCGTGTCACTATAGTTACTTTTCGAGGTATGAGCATTGAATGAGGGCGTGCAGTGTGGTGGAAATAGACATTATCCCACGCTATACTATATTTTACTAGTGAACAGATTGAGCCATGCAGTCCGATAGCAGGAACATCAAATTCTATGCTCAAATGAAACCATTCAAGTATTATAACTCCAAAACATCTGATTAATCGCATTACTTCAATGGTATTCATGCAACAGGTCAGTTGAATGTGATTGAATTTAGAGAGGTTGTTAGTTTGGATACGAAGGAACCAAACGGTCTTTTACTATCTATGTAAAGATGATGGTAACATAAAAGGCAAGATATCTTTGTTCGTTCTGAAACAGGTGAATCGGGCCGCATATTCTGCCTCCTCTCCCAAACTAATCGACGCTGTCCAAAACGTTTCCTCTGGTGACCACGATGGGGTTACATTATATAGTGTTATTAGTGGTCTCATTTGGGGAGTAACGGAAAGAGGAGGACCTGCTATCTATTGCAACCAAAATCAAGTGTCTGTGATTTTCCTTTGCGTACAAGGCGTGTTGGTTTTCTTCCCGAAAGGAGGGGGGTGATTGCCACACCCTATCCATCACTTTGGGATAGTCCTTTTCCTTTTTCCTCTATCCCGGTGGTTTTTTTTGTTTTTTTTTTTTTTTTAATATTTTTACAAAAATCAAGGTCTGTTATATTCCTGTGCCATATGAGTCGTGTTGGTATTTCCCTTGGGAAATAAGACGCAAAAAATATGAGTAGTAGCAGGACGGGAGCGTAACAACTCCCTCCCTTCGGAAGACGAGGGTTAATTAATTATTCAATTTCCTGAGGTATAAAGATGACCATAGAGGTAGGAGAGAGGAGAAGCTCTACCCTAATTGCATTACGCAACGCCGAATATCCCAATTCTATCACTTGGCAACTCATTGTTAAAAGCATAGACAACAAAGGCCAATTACTCGCAGGGAGTTACCTTCATTCTACATTATCGTCGACAGAACCGGTGTGAAAGTAATTCATAGTCCGGCAGGTATTTCAAGTCCGGCCGCCACGACGGGGACAACCGAATAAAAGCGTGAAACTAATATTGCGGGAAGAGTCAACAGAATCGATTGCCAATTGTTCACCATTGTTCCCGGACTGTGAGCCCGGAGGGACTATATCCTTCCTGTCACACCGGCAATCTGGTTGAAGACGAGTAGACGCGAAAGCAAAGCCTGAAACCAAGTATGGACCTGTGCGCAGAAGGTATATCCCCGATGCGACAGTGGTTTGTTTACTTTGACTTTTGACTGATACTCGTAACACTTCCTTCAAAGCCAAACGCAGAGGGTGGGCGCTGGAACAGCTTTCTTTAGATGATTTGTTTTCTCAGGTAGTTGGTTACTAAAATGGTCGTTGGTAGGGGTGTTAATAAGCGAGTCTGGTAGTTATTCCAGTCATATATTGTATTGGAAAAAAAGAGGTTTTAAACAGTCCTTTTTTGCCTTGGTCTCAAGTATGAGTTATATTGTGACTATGGTACAAGCAACCTGGCCGCCCGATGCTTAACCATTTCCAATTTCTGTTTGGTTCATTGTTATGTATATCCAACACTGTACTTCAGTATTCTATATGGGGCCGGAACAAGGGTTTATAAGCCTTCGCTTAGCTCAGTTGTACATTGGTGTAGGTTCCTGCATACAAGATTACGTATTCTTTTGGCTTTGAGAATTATGTGGTCATCCCATTTGAGACTAGTGTTAATGTGAACCCCGAGTATGAATGTTGATGCAGTTTCTTGAAAACGTGTTACCCCAATTTATAATGGTGTGTAGTTTGCGGCTGGCATGAGTGAGTTTGAGGGCATAGCATTTTTGGATGTGGAATTTTATTTGCCCAAATGTCCTGCCCGTGTAGAATTTTCAAGATCGCTTGTAAACACGAACATCAGGTTGTCGTGGATGGGGCTATACATAACACAAATCAGTGGCGAATAAAAAGAACCTATGATGAGATGTTATTTGGGGAGGTGTTTTGTATGACAAGAATAATAATGGGCCGAGAACGGTGCCGGCGGGTACACCCCCCCCTCTCCATACCCTACTCTCTCCATTACCCCACTAAATTCCGTCTTACACTCCCTATAACCATACGCCGCACCTTTAAACACAACAGACCCCCCTCCCCCTCAAACTCGGCACTTTCTCATATAACACCTCACCCCCCCACCTCCCCCTCCCCACACCAACATCCACCCTCTGAAACCAAGATTCTCGCCACGCACCCCGCCCACACTCCGAACGCCTGATCTAAAACCTCGCCAATGTGAATGATATCCTCCACGACAACTCTCTGTTTCCGCTTTAGTTAAGAAATAGATATCCAATGTGGGTCCTTCCTGTGATACCAAAACATTTCATCTTGTACCAATCTTCGTTATGAGTAACACAATCGAAAACCTTGCTAAATCCGTGATGATCATATCAACAGAGACGTTTTTATCCAGGATTTGCGGAAGGTCATCGGTGTTTAAATGAGTTGTGATTCGCAGGAATGCTTCGATCTAAAATCGTGTTACCGGTCTGTCAACATTTGTTTTTACTAACCTGATGCAGATTTTACTATGTATAATATTTCAAATTATCTGCCAACTGATAGGAGTTACATGTGGAGACGAAACAAAGGAGATTGAGCGCTTACCCAGCCATATTGAATGTGTATTGTTATCGACCACCTTGAGTTCCCAGATAACAATTACAAATACTCACCCAAGAAAATGTAAGAATGTATCAATATACCGTGTGTCCCAAAAAAAAACGCAAAACTTGGTGGCAGGCGCCATTAAGTTTTGAAGAAAAACGTGACTGCTATTCCTTTGTTGTTAAGGTAAGATGGGGACTGTTAGCTAATATTCCTGAAAAGTTCATAAGATAGGCGCAATAGTTTTTAAGATATCACCCCAACAATCAAGTAACCCGCCGAACCCATTTTACAAAAATGAGGAGCTGGTTAACCACAGGACGACAATGAAAAAAGAATGGCAAAGACAATTATGATTGCAATCAACATTACTGCCCAACATCAACAGCTAGTTTGGGAATGTGAATATTTTGATATAGCCGCCATTTGGATTTTGGAAGTTGCCTTAACCACCGCATAGATGCCAAAACTTAATAAAAATAAACCCCCCCAAAAATGGCCAATCGGTCAATATACGCACCTATTCATCCAAAAAATCACTTATTTGGGGCGCCATTTTGAAAAAAGAAGCCAATTGAAAATTGAAACCAATGGCAGCCATTTTGAATGTACTTGTAACCTAATTTATAAATCAGCTGAATTGCAAATAAACATTATACTTTCATATGTGACATACAGCAGCTATAATGTATACCAAAGTTATTAACTTTTTCCCCACCCCGGAGTCCCCGGGGGACCACTTTGGGCACCACTTTTGAAAATTATCTGCCGGTACCATCGTATTCAGCGGAAAAAATCAGTCTAGAAACACTATCAAAATTTCCTGTTGCGCGTGGCTGGTACCCGATAGTGGGCGCGTTCATTTTTTTATTTGATCAAGCTTTTTTTTTTTTTTTTTTTTTTTTTTTTATTGGCTTACAATTAGAAATACATTAAGCGATATGAACCGTAGGCCCAGGGAAGGTTTTAATCAAAACGACGAGATACGGAAAATTCAGAGAAAATATACCTTGAGGCAAATATGAATGTCTGCCCGAGATCTGCTGCTGGGTATGGCCCCAGGAAAGGGGTAACCTCCGTGCCTATGGTGGTTCAAGGTTTGAATTTGCTATAAATTAATGCAATCGCTCAGATAATTCCTTAGTAAAACAGGGTAAAAAATCAATTCCACGATATTTGGGGAAACTAGGTGAAGGTCAAATGTTTTAAAGAATGGTCAACGTTTGTAATACCCATCAGATTTGTATATGTTTATGTTTAAGTGACACTGATTCCAAATAGGAAATGCTTTGGCACTTTCGGATGCATCTCTTTCTTAATGGAAGGGGGTACAAAATTCCCTGTAGACTCTATGGGATGGCACATACACCCTCCTATTTAAAGGGACCAACCCTATGCAAAATAAAAAGCATATTTTTGTTCAGTATCATTAAATATTTATTTTATTTGTGGATATCTTACAAAGAAATCTGGTATACACAACTAAGACCTTCAGCCTATTTTTACTCCTGGGTACCTAAGGAAGTAATTTGGAGAAATATAAATATAGATTTGAGCAGTTCAAACATTATTTTGACCCCATAGTAACTTTACCCTTCCTGGGCCACATCGCAGCAGGAGGATCTCCGGCAGACATTCTATTGCAAAGTTCTATTTTTCTCGGAATTTTCCCGTATTCAGTTATTGGTATCTCGTGGTTTGATCAAAACCTTCTGGGTCTATTCTGCCAATTCAAATTTATTTCCCTTACAAGGTTTGAACATGTATGGAGGGAGATTTCTATTCCATACTTGAACATACGATTTTTCCTATATGTGAGTAGGGCTATCATTGTGCGCTAACAGTAACACCGCACCTATGCAATCACTGCACATGGGGGTATTCACAAGAAGCAACCCCGGCAAGCAACCAAATTTAGTAGTAATATAGACTCGACAAAAGAGCTGATATATAATCTTTTAACATGAACTACAAAATTGACATTTTAATCTTAAAAGATGGTATTGCTTATTAGTTGCTATAAATGGTGAGCATCTACCATCATGACCTAGGAAACAACATATACATGTATATCGCAAAATGCGGTAATTGAGGCGTGCATTTTGAATCTATCCATATTAAGTGGTTTATAAGAAAAACAATGTATGTCTATAATATGACAATTGATGGACCTTCGAAGATTTATCTATGTGTTGAATTAATTGTGTTTGATTAAAAAAAAACAGTTGACCGTACAGCCCTAGTAGTGTATATCGAGTTTGTTTGATTATTTCGACAAAAGGACCATTGAAGTGAAGCCAAACGAACAACTGAAAACACCACGCCACCACACGAGCGCGTCGCGTGCCCAAGGAAAAAAATATATTTCTCAGTTTCTTTGGGCTAAAAACTATGTGCTGTGCTTTTTTTTACAAAATCAGTGTCGGTTCTATTCCTGTCCCCTGTGCCATACTGAGTCGTGTTGGTATTTCCCTTGGGAATCAGACGCAAAAAATATGAGTAGTAGCAGGACGGAGCGGTAACAACTCCCTCCCTTCGGAAGACGGGTTATTAATTTATCAATTAATGGTATAAAGTATGACCATAGATGTAGGGAGAAGGAGAAAGCTCACCCTATTTGCATTACGCAACGAACGTTAACGCAACGCCGATTATCCATTATATCCCTTGGACAAACTCATTGTAAAAGCATAGACCAACAAAGGCCAATTCTCGGCAGGGAGTACTCTTCATTCCTAACTATCATCGTGCCAAACCGGTGTGAAGTAATCATAGTCCGGCAGTATTCATAGTCCGGGGCTCCTAGACACAAACGGAATAAAGCGTGAAACTAATATTACGCCGGTGAAATCAACAGAATCATTGCCATATTGTTTCATCCATTGTTTCGGGACTGTGAGCCCGGAGGCCTATATCTCCTGTCACAACGGCCTCGTTGACGATTTCGCGGCACCTCAGCTAACAGTCTGACCTTTGCGCAGAAAGGTATATCTCCCGATGCGGCAGTGGTTTGTTTACTTTGACTTTTGACTGTATACTCCGTAACACTTCCTTCAAAGCCAAACGCATAGGGGTGGGTGCGCTGAACATCGCTTTCTTCTTAGATCCATTTGTTGTTCTCAGGTAGTTGGTTACGAAAATGTTTCGTTGGTAGGGATGTTAATAACGAGTCTGGTAGTCTATTCCATTCATATATTGTCCTTTGGAAAAAAAGAGGTTTTGTAACAGTCCCTTATTTTGCACTTGGTCCTCAAGTAGGATTTATTATTGGTATGGTACAACAACCCTGGGCCGCCCGATGCTGAACATTTCCAATTTCTGTTTGAGTTCCTTGTTATGTATATCCAACACTGTACTTCAGTATTCTATAGGGGGCCCGGACCAAGTGTTTTATAAGCCTTTCGCCCTAAGCTCATTTGGTACATTGGTGTAGGTTCCTGCATACCAGTTTACGTATTCTTTTGGCTTTTGAGATTTAGTGTTCTCCCATTTGAACTTATTGTTAATGTGAACCCCTAAGTATGATGTGATTGCAGTTTCTTGTAAAACAGTGTTACCCAATTTTTAATGGTGTGTAGTTGCGGACCTTGCATGAGTGAGTTTGAGGACATAGCCATTTTTGGATGTTTTGAATTTCTGCAAATTTCCTGCCCAGGTGTAGAATTGATCCAGATCGGCTGTAAACAAGAACAGTCAGAGTTGTCCGTGGATTGGGCTATACCTAACACAAGCATCGGCAATCAAACAACCTCTATGAGATGGTGATTTGGGAGAATCGTTTTGTATCCAGAAAATAATGGGGCCGAGTACGGTGCCTTGGGGGAACTCCTGAATCTACCTCCGCCACCATGTGAATGATCTCCATCCACGACAACTCCCTCTTTCCGGTTTTAGTTAAGAAATTAGATATCCAGTGGGTGTGTGACCTTCCTGTGATACCAAAACATTGCATTCATCCTTGGACAATCTTCTGTTATGAGGAAACACAATCGAAAACTTGCTAAAATCCATGATGAAGCATATCAACAGGGACGTTTTTATCCAAGGATTTGGAAGGTTCATCGGTTTGGTAAAAATGAGTTGTGGATTCGCAGAATGCTTCGATCTACAATCGTGTTACCACCGGTCTGTCAAAATTTGTTTTTACAACATGATGCATATTTTACTAGTATATATGCAAATATCCTGCAACTGATAGAAGTTTACATGTTAGACGAAAACAAATAGATTGGAGTCGATTACAGCCATATTGAATGTGTATTTTTATCGCCACCTTGAGGGTTGGCGCCAGAAACAATACAAATACTCACCCAAGAAATGTAAGAATGTATCAATAATACCGTGTGTCCCCAAAAAAAAACGCAAAACTTGGTGGCAGGCGCCATAAGTTTTTGAAGAAAAGAACGTGACTGCTTATTCTATTCTTTGTTGTAAGGTAAGATTGGGGACTTTTAGCTAATATTCCTGAAAAGTTCATAAAGTGGCTCACTGTTTTTAAATATCACCCCACAACAATCAGTAACCCGCAAGAACCGGCATTTTACAAAAATGAGGAAGCTTGTTTAACAAGACTGAGATGACAATGGAAAAGAAGAAGGCAATACAATGTTGATTGCAATCAACATTACTGCCCAACCTCACAGCTATTTGAATTTGAAATTTTTGATAATGGCAGCCATTTTGGATTTGTGGAAGTTTTCCTTAAACCACCTCAGGATGCTCAAACAATTAATAAAGAACCAAAAATGGCTCAAATCGGTCAATATAATGCACCTAATACTCAAAACCAAAACTCCACTTTTGGGGCAGCCATTTTGAAACAAAGACCAATTTGGAAAATTAAACAAATGGCAGGCAAAAGCCATGTTGAATGTAACATACGTTTATCAATCAACTTGAATTGCCAAATAACATTATACATATTCATATTTTGACATACAGCAGCCTATCATGTATACCAAATTTAACTTTTCCCCCACCCCCGTAGTCCCCCGGGGGACCAACTTTGGACACTTTTGATATCTGCGTACATAATCGTATCCGCGGAAAAAATCAGTCTCGAAACACTACAAATTGTCCTTTGGGCCCCCCGCGTGTGCGGTGTGTACCCGACTAGGGGGCTTGGTCGTTATCCTATTAATAATTAAATTATTTAGATCAAAACTTTTTATTGGGCTAATAGATAGCCAATAGATCGGTAAAAGGCAGCTTGTCGCAGGGTACAACATATAAAAAAGGGCGCGTCATGCCCAAAGGTTTTGACTGTACTGGTCCCTCACGATGGCCGAATGGAATGACCGGGGAAAATGTACAGAGAAAAAGTATCAATATTCAGGGAAACCGATCCATTGTAACAAATATGAATGTCCATGCCGGAGTATCCTGGCCTAAAAGCAGGATGGTATGGCACCCAGGAAATGGGTAAAGTTACTATGGTTGTCAAATGTTTAAATTCTATAATCGAATCAATAGCTCAGATAATTCCTTAGGTCAACAGGGGTCAAAAATCAATTCCAAGATATTTGGGAAAATAGGCTGAATGTCAAAGGTTTATTGAAGAATGGTCAACGTTTGTATACCCATAGATTTCTTTATATTGTTTTAATGTTTAATGACACTGATTCCAATAGGAAATGCTTTGCACTTTCCGGAATGCATCTTCTTCTTAATGGAAGGGTGGTACAAAAGTTCCCTGGGACTCTATTGGGATGGTCACATAAACCCTCCCTAGTAAAGGGAACCAACCCTATGCAAATAAAAGCATATTTGGATCATTATCATTAAATAATATTTTATTTGTTGATATTCTTACAAAGAAATCTTGGTATAAAAACATATACCTCAGCCTATTTTTTTAATCTCCTGGTTCCTAAGGATAATTGAGCATATTACATAGAGATTTATAAGCAGTTCAAACATTATTTTGACCCCATAGTAACTTTACCCTCTCCTGGGGCCATGCGCGCAGCAGAGGATCTCCGCAGGCCTTCATATTTGCAAAAGTTCTATTTTCTCGGAATTTTCCGTATTAGCTATTGGTATCCTTCGTTCGTTTGATCAAAACTTCTGGGCCTATTCTGCATTCAAATTATTTGCCCTTAACAAGGTTGACATGTATGGAGGGAGATTTCTATTTCCATAACTTTTAACATACGATTTTTCCTATATGTGAGTAGGGCTTCATTGTGGCGCTAACATTAACACCTCACCTATGCAATCACTGCACATGGGGGTATTCCCCAGAAGCAACCCCGGCAAGCAACAAATTTAGTAGTAATATAGACCTCGAGAAAAGAGCTTGATATATACTCTTTTCACATGAACTACCAAACTGCCAATTTTAATCTTAAAAGATGGTCATGCTTAATTTAGTTGTATACATGGTAGAGCTATCTACCATCATGACCATAGGGATAACATATACATGTATATCGCAAAATGCGGTAATTGAGGCGTGTATTTTGAATCTATCCATATTAAGTGGTTTTATAAGAACACAATGTATGTCATATAATAATGAACAAATGATGACCTTTCTAAGAATTTATCTATGTGTGTGAATTAATTGTGTTTGATTAAAAAAAAACAGTTGACACGTGACAGCCATTAGTAGTTATATCGACGTTTGTTTGATTACTTCGACAAAAGCGACCATTGAAGTGAAGCCAAACGAACAACTGAAACACCACGCCACCACACGAGCGCCGTCGCGTGCCCAAGGAAAAAATATATTTCTCAGTTTCTTTGGGCTAAAAACTATGTGCTGTGCTTTTTTTTACAAAATAAGCTAAGACCTGTGCGGTTTTTTTTTTAATTTTAGAAATATACAATATGTGCCACTCCAATGTACCCCTCTTCTATTTTCAAAAGGGCTTAAAACAACTTCACGCATAAAAAACACAATATAGAGTCCTATAGAGTTCCACTTCTTCATTTGTATGGTTCCATGTCTTTACATGCCCTATCAATTCGGTAACCTAGCATTTAAAAAATAGAAAAAGACCTGCATGGGCTGTTAGTTTCATTGGTACTCTATGTGTCATCCCACATTTTGCTCACACTGGTCCGGCAATGCAGATAAAATGGCTCGATGGCAGGAAGGTAAAGTGTTGTCAATGGATCCATTGATCAATCTACAGAATATTTGTATCGATAATGTCACTCAAAATCCACAAAAAACTTCATCTTCTCACCCGGGCTTCACATTCCAGGGGGTCTAAAGAACTGCAGAAGAGGCGCTAACTGCTTGGGGTCTTGAACGCCGCGCCGCACACACCTGGTACCGCCATTTTAGGTCAGTTCCCTACCAGGACATGTCCCCCTCTGTATAATCTGAGCGGGACGCCCTAAATATTTGTACAGAACAAAAAATGAAAATAATTACAAATAATGCAAAAAAGAGTCAAATAAAATTCCCGTAAATAACAATCCGGTATCACAATCCCGATGCTATATATACGGTGTCCGTGTGACTCCTACCACCACCATCTGTCCATTGTATTCTCCATTGAGTGCTGTATGCATCATTTGTTTCAGCACTTTACCCAAATGGGTACCGAGGTCACGATTTTTTCCGTACATGTTGCTGTGGTAGCTAGGACACTCTCTCATGGGGGACACTCTTTACACCGGTTCTCGAACCTATGTGCCGTTGGATGCTCCAGGACAGTAGGGAAGTTTAGATGCTGCATATACTCGCACGCGAAACGTGAAATTCTTTTATTCGATCGAATTTAAGAATTCCGCATTTCCAAGTACATGCCTCTCGCGTGGCATTCTAAACCTCACTATATAAACTGATTCGCCCTTCCCCAAATTCCGCCACCACTGTACCATTACAAAAGACACTGTTACCATTTGCCCATTTTTATCGCACAGAAAGGCTAAAGGCCATTTTGATCCTGATAATGTAAAATAAGGTTGAACGAACGTGATTTTCACGAGGCATTCATGCTTAATTATAAATGCTACCAGTGAATTCAACTATTTTTATTATAGAGAATTATTTAAGTAGATTGCATCGTGACAATGTCATTTATTTAAATTCAATTTGTGAACCTTGTTCGGTACATTTTATGAGCATAGCAAACCGCGCTGTGTATATAGCTCTTTACTTATTGACACGGATTCTACTCACAATTGTCATCTCCCCCCCCCCCTTTTCGATAAATCTTTAATCGATATCATTAAATATAGCACAAAATTACTGCATTTATTATAAATCTATCATGTCTAGACGGTGCTAATGTATTTTGAAAGATCTCGTGTCAAATATTAAATTTAGATCAAATTCCTAACTAATATTTAAGTATTAAAAGCGATCAACGCATACCTCTGTATCTTTATTATGTATTTAGATACTATTCATCAATCAAAATGTGTTTTAAATGGATTTCATGGATTTGGGTTCCCCCTTATTGCATGGGGAGTGGACAATGGTTTGCAAACCTTTAACCCTTGAGTGATTTTGAATAAGGTCTCATGGGCATGTTCCTGGGCTGAGGGGAATTAAGGGGACAATCATTTATTCGCATCCAGACATTTTTAAATCGTTTTATTATACAGCAACGACAAGTTGCGGAATCGAGTTACGGTTCCACTTTGCTATAGTTTTATAACCCTAACCTTAGGATGGTATATTCATCTATACCCTTTGGATCGAAGGGTTTTGTCATTATACTGGGTTCAGAAAGTGCATAATGAATGTGGTTATTTGAAAGTATTGTCTATACTTTGATCAATACCAAATGGCCTCATCTCATAACATGGCGGATTAATATCAATATTCAGATCACGGAAAATTGCGTGGTGAATTATCGGGAATTATATTAAAAATGATTTACAGATGGCCTTAGGTGTCCGTCTCCTTCATTTTAAAAACAAAACATAGAAGCAACTGGGCAAATAATCTCTCTTAAGATTGCTCGACTTTTTAGCGTTGAAGTAAAACCCTAACAATTTCTGCCTATTGGTACTGATCAAGTGAGTACCAAGCTGATTCCTGTTTTCAGAAATAACATGGAACGATTAATCAACGTTTGATGGAATTTGTGAGTAGAGTCTATTGTGATGTCAACCAAATTCCAATCCAGACGCACTTCGGGGGAGGATACGAATAACTATGAACAAAATTCACCCAATTTTATACCACGAATTATCTTCAATGACTTGACTTGGATGATAAACACACCGTTTCGATACAATCCGCCATGAAAAACGATGAACAACTATGAACTTGTAAAAGACTTACAGATGCATGGAATCTAAACGCGTCAATCACCTTGTCATCCGTGGCTTGAACATTGAGTAGAATTTAAACACTTTATTTGTACCCCGTTCTAAAAACTTTGTCAAAATACGTTAATATCTAAACACTTGTAGCTAAACAGGTTTAAAATCTAAACATGTTTTTAAACAGTTTGATCATGTTGATGTGGCTTTTATTTTCAATTTCAAAAATTTTTGAAATTATAACATTTTTAATACTATCACTTTCTTTGTATCACGTTTCTGCACATTGTTTTTTTTGGTATTGGTGTACGAATGGCTCTTGATAGGTCGTCGGTTCCGAATCCAGTCGTTGTACGTATTTTTTTTTGTCTTTAATTTTATTTTGGTTTTGATTTTGTTGGGTTTGGTGTGTGTTTTTTAACCTCTGTACACGGCAATTCTGGGGAGTGGAATAGATTAATTGAAACATGAATCGCTTTCTATCTCCTTGTCATTTATTATCGGGGCTTAACCAAGATAACACTGACCAACCGCATCTACATTCCTTAATGAATTTTGCTAACTTACTGGAATCCCTTTCCCTCACAATTCCATGATCACCTTCTTCTTGTCTGTCGTGATTTTAACTTTCACGTCGATGTTCCCACTGATCGTGATGCCATGCCATCAATTCATATCAACTCATATTTGTGGACATACCTTGGACTTATTGTAACACCTGAAGAATGACGTCATTATTGGTGAGATCACAATACAGCGTAATTCATCCATCTGATCCACTGATCCTCTATACAATGGGATTGGAAACAGGACTTCGTACTTGAGGCACTGACGGACAAATCCAAAGAGCCCAAGAAGGTGGTTAAGAGCCGGTCATTTTACACACAAGGTGTTACCCATTGAAATGTGTATAAGCGACACAACAGACTACAGAATCAAGTCAATTCAGTGAGCCTCATTGCCCTCCGCCGCGGGAGCGCGGGGCTATAGATGTGGAGTAACTTGCAGACATGGAGTGTTTTGCTGCTTGAAGCTGAAAGCTTGGTCCTAACAACTTTCATGACAATTGAAAATGATGATCAGTGCTAAAATTAAGTAATGTGTTGTGATGAACATGGCATAAATATTAATGCAAACACAAAATAGTTTTTTGTAAGTAAATGAATGACTACAGTGTGAGATGATTGTATTTCGTGTTTTATACAATTTCTATTGGATCTGTACAATGTTCTATTTCACGTGTTTAAGTGGGTCCAAATATCATCTAGGCCAGTTGGGCGAATTGCAAGCAGTGCCTGGTTATATCAGTGCATATTCAGAAATATTGACTATTTGTGACGCGACAGCTTTACGATGGTTCGAGTCGACTATTTAGGTACTACAGTAAACTTGAACAAGAGTATAGTGAACTTGATTTACGTTGATAACCATTATTATACATCAGTTTTTCAATAAAAGGCACATACACTAGCATTTTTTTGTTTGGAAATGTTATTTATTCCTCTCAATTCTTGGCTTTTTTCGGATGTTTTAAATAATTCTGCTGCATTGCGCGGGGCATACATTGGTGCCCAGCACCAACTGTATTTTTTGTTGTATTTGAAGTTGCGCGCGTTATGGATGGCTCTGCCTAAACCGGGCACACGGGAATACAACTACTTCTGTTAAACGGTGTCTCTGTCTGGAATGCTATTGTGTTCGTTAGAACCAGATGTCCGCCGTTGTGCTTTCATTCATCTAATATACAATGACGATGTGTAGCCAATCCATTGTATGTAGAGATCAGTCATCTGATCATTTTGCAACACTAAGCAAAATGTCGACATTACTTGGCCAGAAGCTTCAAAAAATTGTTACCAACCCGGGATTTTCGTACATCAATGTCAAGTTCGCAAGAGGACATCATTGCATCATCATTACAGTGCCTGCAAAGACGATGATTCGCAACTAGAACTTTTGGTTTACAAAAAAACTGTGAATGGTGTTTTGTGTGGACTAAGGAAGAGCACGTACCTGTAAAAACTCGACTCGATACTTCGTTCTCGCCATTTCGTTCGTCCACATGGTTCTTAGGAAACTTACGTACCAAACACAAGAGCTTCGCAAGTTTTATCAAGTGTCTATAAGTCAGGTCTGGCCAGTCGATCGACAGATCTTTCGTGAAAAATGCGCTGCCTACAAATATGTCTCTTGTGAACAATTAAAAAAAATCGGTCCGGGTGACAAGATCCTAAGTTGAGGGAACAAGATAACAAGTTGAGGGAACAAGATATTAAGTTGAGGGAACAAGATTATAAGTTGAGGGAACACGACAATATTTGAGGGAACAAGATAAGTCTAGTGAACAAAATAATATCTTGAGGGGAAATACTTGAGGAACAAGATAATCACCCGAGTGAAAAGATATAGTTGACTGAACAAGATTAATACTTTTTGGTAGGGAACAAGATATACATTGAGGGGAACAAGAATAATCTGTGATGGAGCAAGATCATAACTTGAGGGAACAATATAATATCTTGAGGGAACAAGATTTAAGAAATAACGGTTGTGAAGCAGTGTCATTTATGGGCGAAATGTGTCCGAGTGGGAAAAACTAATAATGGGCGAGGCGCAGCCCGAGCCCATTATTTCAAAGTTTTTTCCAGCCGAGGAACTTTATTAATTCCATAAATGAACACTGCAGACCCTTTATTTCTATTCTATTACGAAAACAGCTGATTTAATAAAAAATGCATGGCGACCCCTTATTGCAGAAAATGGGCAGTGAATTGACCAATCAGAATGCAGCATTTTCAATATGGGCAGCAGAGGTAATAGAAATTATATTGAGGGAACATAATATTTTGAGGGAACAAGATAATACTTGTGGGAACGAGATAGAAAAAATAGCATGCGCTTTCCAGGCCTTATAACATAGCACTTTTAACCAGATGCCATGAACTATAATGCTGATGTGCCGGCACTCTGAAAGACTTACCACTCTCAGTCTTAGTCATTTTCTTTCTCTCTCAGATGATGAGATACGTACCTTGATTAATACCTTCCAACCATCCCCCTGGACCCGATGCCAATGAACACTGATGGTCATAGCCAATGCCTATGTATATGAGTGACGTCATTTCAAAGGGGGGGACTCCACATCGGATATCCAGTTTTGAAAAGAAACCGTGGAAAAAATCAACGTTTTCGGTCATGAATTTAATGTCATTAATGTGTCCATATTATGGCTAATTTGTGAAATTGGCGGTCTTTCGCTCGAATGTAGACTTCCTATATATCTTGCAAGTTACTGTTTACTGTTTTATGTTTACAACTTCGAGCTATGTGAATGCCAGTGTGGTTTTAAAGACATGTCGTATAATAAACGAATATGAGCTCGGTTTTCGAAATTCGGTACTAAACCATGTTTCCAAACCATGTATCGCCCATTAGTTAATCACAGAACGCTATGTACGTGCAGTATACGTGTTCGCAATTAAATGGTTTAAGTTAAGAAAACATTCAAAACGTTTCTTTCAATTCAATCATCACATTCGTTCATCATCATGCACCATCAGATTATAATAATCATTAATCATTTTGAACTGAAACTTAAACATTGAATGCATTGACATGTCACATTCAGAACAGTTGTATTAACAAAGGCTAATGTATTATGAGATGTTGAACATTAAATGAGACAAACTAATTTGATTGCCAACCCAACCACGTCTTTGGAAAATTTATATGATTATAAAATGCACTGGATTAAATGGCATTGGGTTAAAGATATTAATTAAATAACAAAATTATTAGCTTACTTATTTAAAAATTGAAACTCCGGACGAAAATGTCTTTTCCTTAATATGCAAAATTGACTGTGAAAAAAGTTGAAATTCAGCATTCAATCAATCTTAGGGAAAAGGGCCAAACCTGCATTTATAGTCTGTTTTGCTATTCTAGCACAATCAAGGTCAAAGACTTGTACCAAGACTAATTTCAGTAGACATTTTTCATGTTCTCTTTTTTAACCAATAAGTAAAGGGTCAACCTGTATGTTTTGCTATTCTAGCACAATCAGTTCAAAGCAATGTACCAAGAACTATTTTCAGTAAGCATTCTGATTTTTTCATGTTCTCTTCTATAACCATTAACTAAGATAAAAATATGTTGTCTAAGAGGAAAAAGAGAACACCTAAGCGTGTACTTATTGGTCTAAGATGGATACCTCATAATGTGCATTGGTCTATATACCGGAACCCCTTTTTTAATCACTATTATATTTGAGTCAGACTAGAACAAGTACACTGGCAAAATTAAAAATTAAAAGTAAATAAATAATCAAGTAAGGTCTTTTTGATATCATACAAAGCAAACCATTTTCATCAATTTGCTTATTGCTGCAATATCACTTAGCACATAAACATATATATAATGTTCTATTTCCGGATTGCTGGCACGCAAAATCTTGTTGTCAGCAGAAATTATTTCCGATTAACTATTATAATTAAACATATTGATTGTTAACACGGAACTAATCTTCCTTGTCCGGTGGTGCGTCCAAAACAAAAGTGAATGAAAAAACACAACATCAACTTAACAAGTAAGATCTAAATTAGAGTAATTAAAATTGAATGCCGCTTGACATGAACAGGCGTACGTGCATAGATTACTCATTAGCAAATATTAAACATCTGAGATCTAAAGACTGACGCTGGATATCATTGTTACAGTATTTGTCAAAATATCCCCAAGTTCCCATCAATTTTTGAAAGCGTACAATCGACAAAAGGTACATTTTTTTTCACGCGCGTTGTAAGGTGTAAATTTAGGATGATATTAATGCTTCACGCAATAACATCTTGCAAGACAAACTCAGTGGCTGTCACAAGATGGGGTGCTCGCCCACATACCCTAAGATCGACGGCATGCACTTACCCTCTGTTACTCATGAGCAGAGTATGTTTACCCTGGATGAGAAAGATCAATGCTGAGACATGTTGGTTCACAAAACATGTGAGACAATCTCTATGTATGTAAATAATTAGATTATTCGCAATATTTGTTAACGATGTGATTTGTCCCTGTCAGTGCTCAGTGAATTCATGCAATGCTTGGCCTTAATCGTGGAAATCAAAACCAGCTACTACCTTATTCATTGTACCAATGGAACTCTGGCAGCTTCAATATTTTCATGTTAGTAGTATCGGGTTGAAAAATGAGAATCCTATTCTCTAAGTTTCAAGTTGGGGAAGAGAGGTTTGAAGATATTTTATGTATAGTAGGGTTATAAATGGAGAATTCCATTCTAGAAGTTTGGGGAAGAAGGTTTGAAGATGTTTTGGTTTTCTGAAGGTTGCTGAATCAGAATTTTTGGGTCCAACCTCTGGGAAATGTTGGGAACTTTGTAAAATTAGGGGGTGTATTTAGTACAGGGGTAAATTTGAAATCAAGTCAAATTGTGTTTAAATGTACATCCATGTATTTGTCTGATTATAAGGATTAAAAAGGTATAGTTTGTATAGGTTGGGGCCTTTAGTTAAACGGCTACAGCCCTGATAAGTCAAGGTCATCCTGGGGCAAAAATATCCAATGATTAGATTTTGTTGAAATGGTGTCAAATATTTCTCTGTTCATACTGAAGCAGAAGATTCCTTTTAATACTTTGGGTGACAGCTCTGTACAATTTGAGGTAAAGTTTTGGTGACCCATATAAGAAGAGGTAGACCCTGTTACATTTTGACCAACTAATTACGAAACCAAATGCCAAAACAATTTCAACAAAATCAGGAGAGAACGGGTAAGGTTTATCCCCAGGATGACCTTGAACCTTAATAGGGTGTACCTATTTAACTAAATGTCAGAACCTCGACAAAAATATACTTTTTCTCTTAATCCTTATAATGAGACAATACATTGGTGCACATTAAAACGCTCTTGGATTTGATAACTTTACTAAATTTTCGTTTTGTCATACTTTCAATTATATAAGGTCAATGGTTTAAGTTTCTAGTTTATTTAAACTATCAAGAAATGCAAATTAACAATAAATTAAGTACAGCAGAAGTGTTAAATTAGTAGATTTACTTATTTTTGCTCAAGTTACCAGACTTTCTATTCCTACGTTTGTGTTTTTAACTTACTCAAATTAAGTTAGCCGAGCGCAATTGATAATTTATTATCATTTTTGTGTGTGGAGTATTATAAGAAGTCATGGAATTGAGTGGTTTACGAATAATCATTTTAGTGTATCACAAACTTAATTCATCATTTTGGTTAAGTCCGTGAAAGTCACTTGATCATATCTAATTACAAACTGCAGTTTTTTAAGTCTATTTCTAAGAATGAGGGTACAAACAACACGATGTTTAATTTCAGATATATATATTGACAACGAATATAATGAAATTTTACAAAATTTGGATCATCATACAGTATTGCTCACCTCGCCGCCTCTGTCCTTACGGTAGCGGGTTTCTGTCAGATAGCTAGATCGACCAGCCCCTTCCATCGCGCACGCGCACGGTCTTGTGTATCATCTCTCTTCAGTCCACACCATCTCATGTCAGCTTCAAGGGTGTCGTTCCAGCGGTGTTTCGGTCTTCCTCTCCTCCTCTGTCCACCACTTTCATCTCAAAGGTCTTCCTGATGTCCTCCTGCTCTCCTCTACGACATACATGACCATACCAACCCACCCAGTGGGCAATCGACGCTGGAACGTCGAAAAGACGTCGAGAGTTTTAGAAATTTACACACTATTTATGTCGAAAATGCAAATCGATTTGACGTCGTTCTTAAACGTCGATTCAATTTGCATTTTCGACGTAAATTTATAAAAACCGTCGACCTGTTTTCGACGTGCCAACGTCGTTTCGACGTCGCTCTAAACGACTATGCCCGCTGGGCAGCCTTTTCTTTCTCATTAGGTCCTGGATTCCTATCACATCTGCTTTCCCTCTTATATCTTCATTAGTTTGGTGTTCTTCCAGGCTGATGCCAAGGCAGTACCTCAGCATTCTCATCTCACAGGAGCTGATCTTATTCTCCTGCTGTTAAGTAAGGGGTCATGTTTCATTTCCATGCAGTGAGGCTGGTCTGATTACAGTTTTAGAGATAAAAATCATGCAGTATTGTTAACTTAGTATTTGAACTTGTGGTTTCTACATTTGTGTTTACACGAGTTAATTTGAATAAATGGTCTTACTTTCATTGGTATAGTTTACTAGATAGATATTATCAAAATAAACATTTAGGTATCAACAATATCGCATAGTTTGTCAAAGTCACTTACGTTTATCACCATTCTTTACTATGCTTTATTCAGTAAATAGGATGAAAATTATAAGTTTTAGTAACAGCAATGAAACATGTCAAGGGTCATAGAATACAATGGACGTTGACCTTGTTTGCCCCTGCTTTGTTACCCATACATTTAAGGTAGTCAAAATTATTCCTTATTCGAAACATATTAGCTCCACCAATAATTTGCATCACTTTTTATCCAAATTGGAACAGTTGTAAATTTTGACCCCTGTACAACTTGAACATTTACGAGAAAATGAGTTGTACGCGCCAAGTTAAATGACGACTTTGAAATTTGACGAGATAAATGATAACTTTTGCGCCAAGTTATTGACAATTTAAAAAATACAAGCCATAAATGACGAGATAAATATTTTTAGGGGTATCAAGGTGTCTTCTTCGTAGAAACAAACTAAAGAATTACAGACTTGCTTTGTCTAAAGTGATTGAGAGGATTGTTTTAAACAACATTGTTAAAAGAATCGCACATGACACAATGAACTTGTGTGTACATAACTTTCGCATTTATTTTTTCACACATTCCAACATCACTTTGTTTTCACCGCATTTTTCATCAAACTACAAAGCATGTAGTCAAAGATTTGATAAACAGACTTCTTAAATATTTTACATATCAATTATCATTTTACAATTGCCTATTTTAAGCATCAAGCAGAAACCATTATTTACATCCATACATATACTATTTATACCGCGCTTATTCTAAAAAAAGCGCCAATACAAACTACTGCCATTGGCAGGAACAAACAATAATACAATAGAGGGGGGAAATTCAAACTTCTGAGGGGGAAAATTCAAACCTATGTGTTTCTGAATAGTTGATTTTTCATAAAGTGTGGAATGTGATTCACTGCATTTGGTTCGAAGATTTTCCACATTTCAAACATTGCAAAATAACTAGAAGCCGAAAAGATGAAACTGAATTATCTGCAGGGTGAACTACTGTATTAAGAATATCGCGCAGCACATAGCACAGAGACGGCATTGCTTATGGTCAAGGTTGACAGTACATCGATTCATCATCGACAAGGAGGGTTTCTTGTATATTAGACTTAAGCGTCGCATTTGATATCCGGTTAGCCAAAGCATACTATTTCAACGAATGTAGCAAGAACTTTGAATGAGTGGCACAGCCCTTCAGTGGGTGAAATCATATTTTAGCCACCGCACCACCAGTGTCTGCATAAATATAGTTGCCATTCAGCAAAGAGTTCCCTAAATTTGGACTACCTCAAGGGTCAATCGTTGGCCCCGTGTCTTCTGATATTAACACCATTCTAATTGGGAGATTCATACGTAAGCATCGCCTCTCATAGCATCTTTTTGATGATGACGTGCAACTGTACACCAGCTTTGAGTCAGTCTTCAATTGACCGTGCACTCTCCTCACTTTCCTCGTGTATTAGTGACATTGAATATTGGATGACGTGCAATATGTTACAACTTTAGGGGACTCTTTTGCTGAATGGCAACTATTTATGGAGAGTATTGGAGACACTGGTGGTGCGGTGGCTAAAATATGATTCCATCCACTGAAGGGCTGTGGTACTCATTCCAAGGACAGGAGGAGATGAGATTTGATACGAATTTGACCTTGATCGGTTGCAGAACGCCTATCGAGAACATTTCGAAGTTTGTTGGACAAACAAGTAAAAAAAGAAAACAAAAGCTATGTTTTGGACTCGCCCGCTATCGTAATTGTCCCCATAGAAAAGCATGCTTTGATTTTCTGTCGTGCACGACAGAAAATTCTAAATCAGTATTTTAAATGATCTTATAACATAAAGACGTCTTATTCGGCTTATTAACTTCAGGTGTAATCTAATACATTGGTAAGAATTCCAAATATGCAAAACAACGGGATCGAAAAAAAATGGTGGCGCTTCTTTTTGGAAAGCAATTTTTTCTCGCTGCTTCACCGCGTATTAAGAGCTGAGACAAATTCTGGACTTGTAATGACATTGTCGCTCGCTCAACCCGCATTCCGCAGGCTTGATTACATGGTAAGTTCTCCTTCACGCATGCATGTTATGGGTGCTAGCCTAACGCTAACAAAATCTTTCGCCTCCAAACACTTCAGAATTAGGCAGCTAACTCATTTCCATACCTCTCCGCTACTCAGCAGCAGCTACACTAGATACCGATACGGGACAGAAAAGTGTTCAAAATCATATTTTTGAGTCCGATTTTTTAAGTTTTTCACTCGAAAATTTTAGAATCTCGGCCAAAAACTAAGGTTTTCAATCGAAAGGTCCTTTTAAAAATCGATTTCTGTGCCTTCTAACAAATCAAATGACCAACTAAAATATATATGAATAATTGAAACACCAGTCTCAAAACATATCTTGGTTTATATCATTATTGACTGCATTTGTAAGGCATAAAAGACAATTTTATACTGACATGCAAATAGTATTTTACTTCCTTGTAAGCATATAAAGTCATCTGATACTTTCCAGAGGTGTTTTTTTCTGACGTGGATTAGGACATATTACAGAGAAATGTTACAATTCGTAGTTCAAAACCAAAATTTTCAAAAATTATAAAGGCTGTTTTACAAAGTGATAGAATTTAATTAAGAAAAACTGACGGCCACTTACGTCTGTTCAAGGTAAATCATAGAGTGGCATTATTAGCCTTGAGAAATTATCTGGAGAAATTTTACTATTGTTGGTTCCACGGCTATCTTCAGTAGATATCTCACACACTCCATAACTCCATAAGCAGTGCAAGTAATTTATATTACTTGCACTGCTTATACCCTCACGTTGAAAAGGGAGAAATCAAGTTCATATTTCATACATTTCAAGATAATCTCTTCTCATCCATTAAATTTATTCCTATACCATGCTTTTGTAATACCCCTGTTGTACGAGCTATATACCTTCATCAATTATAAATCCCTGTGTGTTTAGACTTGTCTTTGTTGAGCCAATTGTGTTTCATTTTACGCGATATTCCAACACGTATACTTGCACCTGAAACTCAAGTCACTAACTGCCGTAGGGCTAGATTTCTCGCACAACCATCCCCCAATTATAACGCCGTCTCTACGGCTATGATTCCTACCCCTCGCAAGGTGCCAAACTTGATACGGTACTGACCTGCACACATGGGCCGGGTTGAGATCTGTCCCTGTCGGCCATTTTGCCACTCCGCTTTTTCTGACACGTTTTGAACAAGCTGAGATGGGTATAGTGCTTCAAAACTCTTGCGGTGGTGTTATAAAAAGCCTGACTGGATATCGTCGCCTGAAGTTTATACAGCGTGAAAAATTGCATAAGGGTTTACAAGGAATTCCAAAACAGCATTTGATATTGAGCGATTTCGTTGTTGCGTTTGGAATAACAGACCTAAACATATAGTCGAAGACCCATTTGCTGAACTAATTCATAATTTCTCAAGGGTACACAACATTTGCGGTACATTGCCTCGATTTTCTCATTAACTATATAGGCAATTTGTTGGCAACTAGTCAATGGAATTTTTGTATTTTTATCAATGTTAATCCAAAATATAACGAATGCAATCCCTTCTTTCTCCACATCAAATGGAAAAGCGTTGCAAGTATGTGCTTTGACTCATTTGATGTAGTCTATAGCCTGTTATTCCTCAACGGGTGCACAAATATTGAATGTCTAAGAGTGTGATAGTATACAAATATTGAATGCCTAGGAATGTGATGGTAATTTGACCTCAATATATGTTTTTAGCATGTAGTGATTAGTCCGTGTGATATAGTTTTATAATATATCACATGACATTAAAAGTGATATCATGATAAAAAAAACATATATTGATTGCCTATATTCGTGCAATAGTAAAATATATCATTCGGTCAAATTCTGACTGTTCCATTTCACTCGGTTTCGCCTCGTGAAATGGAAAAATCAAAATTTGGCTATTTATTTGTTTTATTATATCATAATTACAATGATTTGAGCCATGTGACGGTTTTTACGATAACATGACGTAAAAACAGGTGATATCATGATAAAAAAACAAATATTGACTGATGCCTGATGTATTCGGGCATGCGATAGTAAAAATACATCATTCGGTCAAATGTTGGCTGTTCCATTTCACTCGCCAAAAGTCAAAATTTGACATCATGATGTATTTGGTATACTTTCACATGATATGAAAAGAAATCAGGTGATATCATGATCTAAAACAAAATATGACTGCTTTTATTTGTGCGGTAGTAAAAATATATCATTCGAGCAAATTTGATTGTTTAAATTTGACTTCATTTTACTATCACAATCTTAGAGTCTCTGGTTGACAAGACGTTAGACGCTATATGGTGAGTTCATACTTGATTGGCAGATATCAGACGACGATATGCCGACGTCTGCAGTATGATGTGAACCCATGCACCAAAAGCAGATAAGTTTAGACCAAGTTAGAACCTGGTCTACAGACATGTTAGATGTGCAAAGAATATGCCCATACAGGCTACAGCATTCAATAGCCATATCATATACAGATTGAGCGAGAATTGCAAAAGCACCAATCCTGCAGGTGCACACGCATATGGTCGGGCAGGGGAGTTTCCGTAACCTGATCCATCTGACACACTTTTTTTCTGACACACTTATGAATTCGGAAACCCTTCACGGAATAAAGCACATGTTTATTCCGTTAAGTTTTCCGAATTCGTAAGTGCATGTCAGAAAACAGTGTGTCAGATGGGCCAGGTTACGGAAACTCCTGTCGGGCAGTGCTTTGTTCGTTGTCCGACCTTGACGTCTATCGCAAGCCATAGCAACGGGTTGTGAAGCTTACAACGCGTTGTGAAGCTCGCAACGCGCTGTGAAGGTTTGCATCGTATTGTAAGTTTCCACAGCGCGTTGATAGATACTTTGAAACGCATTATGGGTCTATTTTTGAAATATGTCACAGAAATTCATCATTCTAATTGGTCGAAACCGCAACGCGTTGCGAAATTTCGGCAACGCGTAACGCGTTGCGGCAATATGTTATGGCCTTTATGGCTTGTGATAGACGTCACATGTCACCTCATCTATAGACCAGTTAACAGCAATGTTTGTAAACATGTTAGGGCCTGGTATCTTGAACTAGGTCGGCATGACTGTTACACACTGGGCAATTGTATCTGTTAGAGTTTTAATACTATGGGCCATAACGATTGGCAGGCATGGATTGGCAGTCAACAAAAGAAAGTGACGTAGGATGTTAACTGGTCTATACCAGCCCATAAGACCCCAGAAGGTAGCGTGGGCAGCCAAATAAAATGTTTTAAAGATTTCTTTCACAAGAGATTTAGACACCATGTACGTTATCATACGGTTGTTTCTGTGTTTGTTTTGTTTGTTGTTTTTCTTTTGGGGCGGGCAATGCAAGAATCGCAGATTTAACGGCCTTGAGCCGTGAACATGCATGCAGATGTACGTTATCATATGAATTTTGTTGGATACACTTTACAAATAGTGTATTGGCAATAAAAAATTATAAAAAAATCATATGAAGCCATTTTGAGACACGTCTCTATTTAGACCCAAAGACATGTCTCTATTCAAGACATGTCGCGTCTCTATGCAAGACACTTATAAACAAGTCATATTTTCATGCAAGACACTTCAATTTTTATAAGACTAGCCTTGATCAAGGCTGTCTGCTAAGAACCGACAAACTTGTTATTTTTCACACTGTACTGCATAATTAACATTTATTCTCAATTATTTTGAACATTGTGTTTTCAGGTATGAAATCGGTGCTTTAGTATTTTTATGGCTACCCTGTCTAGAGAAAGATTATATAAACAAAACAAAAAACAAAACAAAAAACAAACAAATTGGTACACTGCCTGGTGGTCTGTTGTCCACACTGGCTGGATCCAGTTTCCTACTAGTCAGGTATAAAACCACAAACACCTGTTGTGGTCAGGTGCAGTGGTTGTGCTACTCAGAGCCTGAGTTGAACTTATTGAACTCGCTAGTGGAAACATGGAACATAGGCCAGGTGAAATTTGAGACCTCAAATTAGGTGTTTAATAGAGTGAATTCTTGCCACTTTTTAGTTTAGGGAGGAGGATATGCTCCACTCCTTTATATATGATGACATTATATCAGACGTGTGAAACAATGAATGAAGTTGGTAGAGCGCCTTGAACAAGGCTATTATAAGACGTGTCTTTTGAAGCCAGGTTTGAGACATAACACGTCACGCGGTAGAGGACTTGTCTTCGTGTCTTAATACTCTTAAAGTGTGTTTTAATTGTTTCTAATTTTCTTTTATTTATACTGTATTGTTGAAGACACGTCTATTGCCGAGACATGTTTTAGACACGGTATGAAGATAGCATTATTAGAGTGCAACGCAAGAAACTCAATAGTTTGACGTGCTAAGCCGTGTGGATGAAGATGAAGTTTAAAAACTGTTATACAAAACCTATAGCACTTCTAAGAGTGTAAATATCTACCTTCTTAGAATGCTAAAGCAATGCTTTGTAGAATAACCCAGTAACGTGTGCAGGATCTTTTGGGAGGGCCGAGGCCTGGGGCTGGAGCGCAAGAACAATTTTTCTCCTGAATGGATGGACGGTAACTATAAACGTTTAAAGCAAGTGCTGACCACCATGCTCAAAACTTTTGTGGGTCAAATGACACATCAAAGTGGGTAACTTTGTCCGTGAGGCCGCACCCACTGTTATGCGAGTCCAATGACGCAAATACAGTGAGTTCCAAATGACCGGTTGGCGGTCTAGATGAGTAATGCGACACTCTTGTGTACAAAAATGAGTTAAATGACTTACCAGGTGAGTCAGTTGACCAACGTAATGAGTAATAGGTGGGTCACCTAACGACAAAATGTGACCACAAAAAGTTTTACGTGGTCTGTGTTAATGATGGATTTTCCCCCGACTGGCAAACCAAACTGGGGGAACATGCCCCTCTTTGCGCATGCCACTGGGATAAGGCCAAAAAAACAAGTTTGTCTCAGAAGAAATGTGAAAAATCGCAATCGTTTTTTTTTAGAAAAATGCTAATGCGAAATGCGGTTTTTCTTCTTTTTTTTAATGCATTTTTGGCCCACTCTTTTCTGAATTGTTTTACCAAAAAAAATTCAAGTGAGTAAAACCTAAAAAAAATATGTGGTCAAAAACCAATTTTAAACAAAATTTGCGCGGTCTTTTGAGACAAACTTGTTTTTTTTTTCTTGGCCTAACCGTTATACCCTTTACCTCCGCCCAAAAGAGGGGGGGGGGGTACCCCGGCCGATACATTTTGTCAATGGCATTCTTAAAATCACAAATCGCATGCATGCCATACAAGCTAGACTCAGACCAAAACACGCTGAATATTTGAATGGCTGATTATTTTATTTATATCAACGTATCAGGATCTCTTCCTTACCTTATTTATTAATCGTTGCGATTTAAAATGTCGACGAGGGAAAAAAAAGGTCATTCGATTGCTTATTACGATGTTATGGACGTTTAAAGGCTAGGCCTGTAGTCAAAAGATATTGAATATTTAAAACAAGACTTGATTATTTTATTATTCGTTACATTATGTATTTGATTATATCTGTCTTTTGGCTGGGATAGTGTCGGAACGATGGTAAGACTAATCGTTTTTATCTCGACATTTTACGTTTTCTCGGTCACGTCTGACCGTGTGAATTTATAAAGATATGGCTGCAGAACAAACCAAAAATATCATATGTGTATAAGATGGGATGCGCATTAAATAAAATAGGTGGCTTGTAAGTCAAGATTTTCATGAACCACAACTTATATATAATTTACTTTCAGATATATATTAACAATTCAATATTGTAACCATTTGTCTCAGTTGTAGCTGTAAGGACACATCTTAAAAACACAGTATAATGCACTGTTAAGTGTTTTGGAATTAATTTTCTTCTAATATGTTTAATCTTAAAATTTGGAAAAATTTTGAATATTTTAGATTAATATACGAACGCGTTGCTTCTTTTTTGCAATTACACAAATATCCTTTATTCACCTATCAAGCTTCAGACTGGGATTTCTGAATACGGGTCTTAAATAGTTAGCATTTATTAAATACTATACTTTATTAATTAAACTCCAGTATTTAAAGAATTGTTCCTTAGCTATACCCCACTTCTTCAGAGATAGGCGATTGTTTAGCCAATGATATGTTTAACGCATTTTGAGAAGCTTTGAGTAAAGGTCCTGAGTGTTTTAATTCCTAAACTCTATCCATCAAAACTCTAAAATGGTCAGCTTTTAAACATTTAGGAAAAATAATGTTTACAAACCAAGTACAAAGTGTTCAATTCCTAACACTTATAATTAATCTAAATGAGTATGTACGGGGTTATGGTGGTGACGCGTTTATTTGCACGTTAACCCATCCCATCCTGCCACGCGTCAAAAGGGGGGAACTGGACAAAATGTACTCCAAAGCCGTGTTTAGCAATTAAACATATTCTCCTTTTCACGTCAAATTCTGTAACATCAATGTTCAATGAATACTCCAATAATAAGAATACTGCAAGTTAAACTTGCAATTTCGAGAAATCAAGTTTTTCGAATGAAAAATCTGGGTTTTTTCGATTCGGGAAACCCCTAGATTCGAATTCGAAAAACACTGCAGGGTTCTCGAATTTGATAGGCTAAGTTTTCTAAAAACCTGGTTTCTCGATCGAAAAACCAGGCTTTAAGAAAACTTGGCCTATCAAATTCTAAAAACCTGGGTTTTTTCTCCATCAAAAAACCAGGTTTTTAAAATCGAGAATAGTTTGTTGTTGTCGTTGTTGTTTTTAAATGGCTTTTCACTTGATAGGCTTAAGTTTTCGAAAAACCTGTTTTATCCGTAGAGAAAACAAATTTCTCTCTTTTATTGTGCAAAATACGTGTCATACAAGTTGGCCGAAACGTGGATTGGATCGAACCCACAACCTTCGAATCATGAGTCGGTCTTCGTATAGCAACACTCTAAACATGTTTATTATTTCAACTTGTTTGCAAAGTGATAGCAAGAAAGTGTTTAGGAAACTGTTTAATTGTTAAGCACAGTTTTAGAGTGAAAACAGCAGCACATTGTATTTTGGTGCTAAGAAAGTATCATGACTTTTACCTTACAAAATATATGCAATCGCTTAAATTCGACTCTACGACATACAAACTCCAATGTACACAGTCAGTGGATAAAATATACATACGTTATACAGTGGAAGAGATTAAAGTGCTCAGGATTTACAGGTTTAAAAAGTATGGATAAAATTGTTTAGATTGGTGTGTAAACATTAAACCTACAATTTACAGTGCTTACACTTTTGACAAGTTGTGACAAAATGTAGTGAAGCCACCTCTTCTCAGTTTGTCAACAATTTGACAAATAAAGTTGGCGCCATTTCTTAAGACCCGAAGGAATTGAAATTTGAACACTTCTCGCTCTCCGTGCTAGAGTTATAAATATTTTAAAAAGCCTGTATGAGGCGTTTGAAAATTTCACCATTTTAAATATTATAACATTGTCAGATGTTTGTATATTAGCTTACTTTCGAATGTTGCGATCGTTTCCTTAGACTTCAAAATCAAAATCGATTCAGAAAAATCGCGGAACCATTTTTAATAAATAAAATTGATTATAAAAAACTTCAACAAGTTTTGTGTGTTGCTTAATGGTATAGTCCAATTGTAAGGCAGTATAACTGGGAATATAACATTGTTAAAAATGTCTTTAACATTATGAACTCCGTAAATTAAAATATTCTGTATTTTTCATTAAAAATACGGAATTTGTTCCGTAAAACATAAATAATTTATGCTAATTTTGTGTGATTATAACCAACTTGAAAAATGTAAATATCTGTTTTGTGTGGTATTATCATAATCGTGCAACTATATAGTCTATTTCACTATCTGTTTTGTATTGACGTGCCCGTTTCAAAACCATGCAAAAAAAACCACTTTTTACCTTTTCAAAATGATGGTGATAAAATTACCCGATTTATTTAAAAATACACAACCCATGCTGTATATCTTACGGAGCGCATTATTTACCCCGGGAAATGGAGGAAATCATTTTTTCGGCGAAAAAAATGCGTCCCCACTTCGCTTCGCTTCGTTGATAGAATTCGCATTTTCCTGATTTTATGAAATCTCGCCATTTAAAAGTTTATGTTCCTTAAAGGCACTAACAGTGGTTTCTTAAATGAGAAAATAAAAACATCATAAAAAATTAGATTTTTGTATGTCTGTTCAGTTCAGTTCAGTTATTTATTATTTTCTCACTCACATATACATATTATAAAATAATAACAGATGATAAATATACAGAGAGTGAAGGAGATACAGGTAAGGCTTATTAGCCTATCAATCTGTAACCCCATTTTGCCAAATTGATTGCAGTTGGACATGTCAGCATGTTGAGAGTCGGATGGATAATTGCGGAGCGGACAATCAACAAGCTGTCACATCCAGCAATCAAGTTGACAGAACCAAATAATACATGCTTGTATTACATAATCTTATTACAATGAAAAGAACATAATTCAAACAGAAATTAAAATGCTATTAAAGAATGAAAATTGAATGAACAATGATAACAATTATGTATAACTTGCATGAGAAAGGTTTTGTATGCTTTTCGGAATTGCTTTATGACACGGAAGATTTATGTTGTCAATTTCATACATTCAATAGCTTAGTGCCTGCAATTTAATAGATTTTCAGAATACTTTCTTAACAGAGGAACGTCGGAATTTATTTCTATGTTTGGTATTTAATATTGTGCATATTGAGTGTGTCACAAAGATATCATCAAATACATCTGGCAACATTGTTTCATATTTGTACATAAAGTGGCAAGTCCAAATATACATATCTTTAACATTTAATACATTATATTTGATCAGCAAAGGTTAGTAATACATTTAAAACCACCATTACTTATGATACGTAAAGCCCTTTTTGGATTTTATATAGTGATGGATATAGGTTGAGATGCAGTGCCCCAGGCTAATATACCGTAATTTAGATATGGCACAATTAGAGAGCATTAATGTGTACAGAGCATTGTGGGGAAGGAAGTTTTTAAATTGTTTATTATACAAACATTCTGAGCATGTTTTTATTTACACTGTCAATCTGCTCCTTCCATGTGATGTTCTGATCAATTTGGAGACCTAAAAACTTGTAGAAGTCACTCTCTCAAGTGGTGTACTCTCTTCAGTGCCAGATGCGATTAAAGATGTAAAACATGCGATTGGTCGGCACTCGTATTTTTTGACTACCACGTAACATTTGTAGTTTGTTTTTAACAAATATATATTGCTCCGGGGTTTTCTGCAAGAAGGCCCTATTGCAATTGCTACAATTCAGAGTACTGCCCAATCTAACAAACTGCCGGTATTGCGGATGGGGCCTTTTGCCTTTAACTCTCGATTGTATCCTTGCATACCTTACAAGTTGGTAAGATATTACCCCATAAGGACAAAATCGGATTGCTGCCGGACGGACACCTACTCCACGCATTTAATGGAGATTCATATTTGAACACTATTGTTTTAGCTTGTTGTGAACTTTTGCTTTGGGAAAAAAATAACATAATTCTATAGCTCTATTAGTACGTCCAGCCACTCGAAAAAGGGCTCTAGTTTTCGAGTTAGGGTAGGTGGTGGAGTAGAAAAATGCCAATGGGTAACAGGTGTTAGGGACATATGTAATGGATAAAGGTCTCCAAACAGACCATTCGCGAATATAATGGTCGTATTGAGATGTGTTGAGCTTGCCAGTTTCTGACCATGTCGAACCGCAGGCGAGACATGTCAGAAAATATCAAGCGAAAATAATCTAAACGACCATTATATTCGTGAATGGTTTGTTTGGAGACTTATCTTACAAAAACGTCGAGCAAAGGATAAATTGGGAAATTTATCAATTATTCCGGACCATTGGGATACCTCGTTAATAATTTTAACGTTTAAAGGGACATAAGGCCTACTTTTTCTTTAATAAAAGGAACCAGATTCCTTCCTATATTGCTGTGCTACGAGTCATATCAACAATAGATAATCCAAGGGGTCTAATCTACAGAGATACGATATTTGGGCATCAGGGATGTATTGTATAATCACCTATTGAACACTAAAACCTATGAGGAAATCTGTGTTTCGGGTTAACTGTCGTCTTTTGGTGTCAACTTAATAACAATCACCAAGACAAAGGGAAATGTGGGCCAGGTGCAAAGCAAGTGACTGTACAGTCCCCAATTTCCTTTACCCTCGTTCAGATACGATTATATTCAGCCTACACCATCAACTGAACTACAGAATTTATATCATTAAGATTGGAATCGTGAAAAGATGAAGATTTTGGTTAATGTGGATTGCTTCCCGGCCTTTATGCTGAAATTATGGGCAGGTTTTTGGTAACTGCACGCCACCCATCTTGGCACAGCGGGTGAAATTTTTGGGAAGCATTCCTACCGCGCTGGGCACACTATATATCTCCTGGTGATCTGCATCGGTATGCAATAAGACCTTCTGGTCATTATTTTCATTTATCGAAGGTCGGATGACCGATCGCAATGTCCCTCTACGTTGTGAAAGAGATTGGAGCGGCTTGGGAGCCCAACTCTGTCATTTGGCGATAGGTATGGTCTATTTGGAATTTTACGGCCGAGTTCGGGATGATTAAAGTATACTTTTTTGTCGAATTGCTATTTTTAAAAATGTTCAATTTGTATGGACAGTCCCGTTGTAATTTCTTACAAAATTAAAAAAAAAAATATACGTACCCGTTATTTGTGCAAATA
>JAMKCH010067885.1:0-18300 GCA_023653785.1 Ophioderma brevispina | reverse complement strand
AGATTTGTGAATGTACCGACACGTGTATTGTACCGGAACAAAATTTGTTTTCACGGCAAGCGTTAGCGAGCCGGTAGACCCAATTTTGTACCGTCGCCTCAAATTCTGAAAGGGGGGGGTGCGCGACTGCCAGAAAACAAATTCTCGCCAATGCAAATAATAGGGTAAGTATTGACCAATTATTAAGCAGTTATTAGTTAACGAATTTTCATGATCTATCATGCACCAAGCACTCCAAAAAACCAGGCTTTACAGGATTTAGACAAAGTACCGACGGACGGTATGTACTGTACAAAACATTCGGTCGGGGGGGGGGCATGTGCCCCCCTGCCCCCCTGGCTACGCCACTGACCATTATATACCTTATCTAAAAATAATTACTTATCTAATAAAGTTAAAAGTGCAGGCATAAATCTAACCATGCCCTCATGTTTGGTGGAAAACAAGAAAATTTGCTATGCCCGGGAATAGTTTTACTATGCTCCAGGCCTAAAATTGTAGTTATGTCTTTGACATAATTTCAGCTATGCATGAGGGCAGTTTGCCATGCTGGTGTTCTTGGATAAATCACACGCTCATGTGAAAGTCGCCATCACAGTTCATTTTCTGAAATAGGCGTTCACATATGCGCACGAGAGGTGCTGTGTGTAACGCGCACACTATGCATTTCCTTTGCGCGTTGTCTGGTTCTGTCTGGCGGCTTGGGAATGCTGGCATAGCTTGACGCAGAGAAAAGAATTATGACAGAGAGTAGTGTTTCACATGCACGCTAATCATGGGGTGTAAAAACTAGACCGTTTACACTCTCAAGCAATTTTGCTGCCAACAAGTATACTTTTAACCAATTACCAGACAAAAATATCTAACTATTGACTGCTTTCAATTTGGGACAGGTTAAAATGATGGAACTTAGGTAATTCTAAACAAAATACACTTGGTACAGCGTCATTGGAGTAGATAGAATATGGTTTGAGATTACCTTGGGTCTCTATTTAACACCCTGGGCACTATAGCAGCCTATCTATTCGCCGACGATGAAGTATTAAGCAACCCAGGTCACGGCCGCCCGTGGCACAAGCCAAAAACGGAAATCCCGGCAGTGGAAAGATTTTATTCGGGGGCACCCAGTACGGCATGGTGGTATCAGAGCCTGGCTTATTTCACAGATAAAACATTTATTCACCAACGGTGCACAACACCTCTATCTCTCTCTTTTATTTATGTTTTCTCACGTCTACGTGATATACGATAAAACTGAATTATGAAATCTGATATGTTTTAGTTGAAAGAATTTTTTTGAGGTACACAATTCGTGAAAATCTACAGGTACGAAAATTTTTATGAAGCCTAGCGTCCCAAAGGGGGGGGGGACAAATCACTGTGCGCTTGGCTGAGGCCACAGAAACCAAAGTTAACCAATAATAGCCGCCATACGGAAATTCGCGCATCCCTACCCCAGCATGAGAATGAACTTTCGGAAAAAAAAAAAAAAAACTGAAAGCGGAAAAAAAAAACTGAAAAAAAGCGTGAAATCAGCAAAAATACCCTAAATCGGGCTGAAACTGAACAAATAAAATTGAAAAAGCGCTTAAATTCGGGCCAAAAAACAAACCTGAATCAGTTTTTAAACTGAAGATTCTTATGCCTGCTACACACAAAGAATATGGCCGTATGATGTACGTGGACTGCATGTTGATACGCATTGCGGCGGGGGGTTGTTTACAACATTTTTCGATGAAATTTTTCCAACTTGGAAGATTGTTGGGGATGGGATATAAATCGGCGGAAAATTTGAGATAATCCAGACACTAAAAGCACAACACAAGTTTTTTTAGACAGTAAAACAATGCGGCGTGTCTTAAAGGAACAACAAATGCCACCGTGTTTCGACTTCCACAATACAACAAGTATTGGTAGGTTTTACGTTGGGCAATGTTTGTCCCAACTTGTGTAAGCGTTCTTGTGAGTTTTCCTTCGGCAAACTGTGAGATCTACAAATGTGACTTTCATTTATGAATGCAGTCGCAGCAAAACAATTTGTCATATTCATGGACAATACACTTCAAAAATCAACAGTGATTTCTGTTCGTTTCGTAAACCCGTTTCAGTAGTATTAGCGGATCAGTTGCTATTGCCAGTCGGCGTGATTCCAGATGTAGAGGAATCGGCGTGACCCGTTGTCAATGTTGCCGTTAAAACTTCGCTGGCGAATTGGCATCTAACTATATTTTGATTGGTTACTTGGCAGGACATATCGATTTGCTGAGCAAATCAGAGATACTGTAATAGAAGTATGAGTTACACATGGATACAGAAGCAGTATTTTGATTGGTTACTCAGTGGGCAATCTCATGTTGTGTCCTGTAATGAGCCAATCAGACAGACTGTATCATAGGTGGTAGTCATCCCAGGGTGTTACGCATGCTCCTCATGCATAGCAGTCAATATGGGTGCACACCACCAAATAATGCTCCCATTGAAATACACGCTAAAATGACTTGAATTAAGTTCAAATTTCAACCCCAAATGACATCATATTTGATGTTTTGAAGATATTTCTTTATCAAAAAAAGATGAAAATTGTTAAAAATAATGGTAATTTGATACCGATACAGGATAGAATTCTAGATACAGGCTTGTGAATAGCGCCACCACTTTTCCCACCCAACACGTAAAACCCATAGCCGTATCCGAGCACGGAGTACTTCCGAAGGCCTAATTTATTTGTAGATTAAAATTTATTTATTTTCTGATATTCCAAGTATAGAACATTGTCTGCACTATTCATTTAAATATTAACATTTGACAATCAACAATATCTATGCACCATGCCACACCGATTTGCTTACAATCGACGGTATGTTTTTACCGGAACTACCCACCATTACACAAAATGCGGAGTGATTTAGTGGTGTGCTCTCTCCATCTGTATACTAACCTGATGCTGTCCATCAGCGTGTTTATAGTGGGGAAAATTATCCGTATAATAGCGTAAATTTACCGTATTCGGCCAGCACTATAAACAGACAATACACGGTATAAGTCAAAACCGTATAAGCATTATGCGGATAAAAAATATCCATCGAAATCGATGGATATTGGAGTATATATTCCGTATATCGAGGCACTATAAACACACCGGCATATAATACCGTATACACCGGAAGTTGTGAGGAGCCTTGCCGCAGATAAGGCAAATACTAGTGGCAAGGTGAAGGCGAACGTAATGAAAATTTGCAAATAATTTTTATTACGAGTTAGCCGATCATGAAAGAACGGTGTGGCAGGATGATATGGTCCTCCGGGCTCATAGTCCACCTACAACAGTGAAGGATAGGGCACACGATTCAGTTGATTCTTCACGCAACATTAGTTTCACGCTTTATTCCGTTGTAGTCTATGGAGCCCGGACTATGGCTCCGGGCAGACCACATCTCCTTTTACTCCGGCCCTGAGTGCACGGGGGTATGAAGGGAGTATGAGATGGTATGTCAGAAACTAGAATTAAACATGATCAAATGTGTGTTTAAGTGATAACAGTGCTTTGCGCGGACATGACCCAGGTCATCCGGAATATACCGTATATGAGCTCATAGATGGTATCTAGCTTACAGAAACAGCTGAATTACGAATAACACGGCATTCTCCAGCCAATTAGCTCCTAATCAAATATGAGGTTACTCGTAACGTAATATAGGCTCCTACCGAATATCCACTTAAACACGTGCATAAGAAGTGAGCATAAGAACCTTGTGGTAAAAGATTGGATAGATCGTGACCATCGTGTCAAGAATTTGTCAAGACTTCAAAACTTCTTAAAGGACACAGGATCATTGTTTTCTCATCGCCAAAACATCCGCACCTTCCTTACATCATATTTACTGGCGTGCTCTTTTCCCAGGGCCTGTTCACTCAAGGACCCACCAGGAGCAGTTCAGGATGTTGGTCAGGGATATTTGACAATGAATGCGCTTGCTGAAGTCCTAAATATCTTGAGATGATATCCGCTTTCAGAGTAATAAATATGTCAGTGGGACTGTTTATCTGTAAGAAGAGACAAAACATGAAATGGAGTAAAGTATTGGTGTATATTCACAGGGCTAACAAGTAAGCCATGACATAGGCAACATGGAAAATTATGGGAGACTATGCAATTTAGAAATTGCTCATATTCTCCCCCCTTGAAATTTGGATGGTTAATTTTAAACGGATTTCGGAGAAGGCGATGGTCCTCTCGACAGGGACAAATTCAGATGGAGGACAACCCAAACAGTGATTTTTTGGGAAGCAAAAATTGCCCAACAGGGCAAAAAATTGAGGATTTATGTTTTAAAGGTGGGTTACCCAATCAACAGCCTCACCCCCACTTAATACGCCATCAAAAATGGAGATTTTGGTATCAGAAAAAGGTCATATTTTTCTTCATTCCCAGTGAATTTTAGGCCCGGAAATGTTTCCTTTGATTTTATGACCCAAATAAATGTCTCAAAAGTGTGGTATGCAAATTTATTAACACCCACACTGTATATGGACAATTGGAGCACATTTGGCTTTTACTATCCAAACGGCTGGATTGCAGTGGTTTCAGACGTTACCCCCTGATGGGCTACCGGCCCTGATTTTTTGGTTTAAATTGCGGTTAGATGATATATTTAGCCAATCAGAGAGCAGGACCTGGTAGAAAAGCTTTAGGTTTGTACAGATAGATAGAAAATCTATTTGTGGTTCCTCAGAGGTTAATATGCTATTATCATGTAATGAGCCAATCAGAGATAATTAAAAAGGTGGTAGCCTCAGGGGTTTAAAATGAAAATGGAAGTCCTCTCCTTGTGATTTGAGAGTATTTGATTCAGTGGGACCAAAGTATAGGTATACCACACCTTTAGTATATTTCTCAAATCAAAGGCTTCCCTTTTTCCACCCCAAAAATCCTCTGGTGTGCTTGGTGCAATACGTTTTTGCATGGTTTGATGTAACACTCGACCTGTAAACGGTGGACCATTCTGCCCAAAAAACTGGAATTAATTACAATACCTGGCTTAAAAAAAGGATACAATTATTAAAATAGGTCTAAACAATAATTTATACAAGGCGTGTTCTCGAACCACCAGTCTCGCCCTTGCTTCGCGCTTAATGGTAAGACAAAAAGCAACACCAGAGTGCAACTCGTGCTGGTCCAGGGTGTCCCCAAAAAAGTTGTGCAAGCAGATAAACTCCGTACAATTCTTAACTAGTTTTACTTCCCCCACTATTTCATTTGACACCCCCTAGGGGTCACAACATTTTCCATTGTGGAGATATTAATCTTGCCAAGTTGAAATTCCTAACCCACGAGCATAAGTCAGCGATGTTTAGGAGTAGACACCCTGGTTTGGTTTGCATTTACAGTATTCTTTACTTCTGCTCTTTACATTTGACACCACCCCAGGGGTCACAAACATTTTCCCTTGTGGAGATCTATATTTATATATGGAGAAAGTCCGCACAAGGCATAAACTAAGATGTTTGGAGTAGCACCCGGGTTTGATTGATAGTATTCTATACTTCTCAATCTTTCATTTTGACACCACCATAGGGCTCACAACATTTTCCGTGTGGAGAGATTTAATCGTTGAAAGTCAACCACATGAGCACAGTAAGAGACGTTTAGGAAGTAGCACCCCCGAGTTGGCATTTATAGTATTCTATAACTATTTCATTTGATACCACCATAGAGTCACAAACATCTTCCGTTTGGGAAATTAATCTTGAAATGTCCCCAACATAATATAACAAGGAGATGGTTGGGAGTATGCACCCCCAGGGGTTGCATTTATTATATCTTTATTCCTGCTCTTCATTGACACCAACCACCCCAGGGGTAACAACATTTTCCAATTTGGTAGAGATATGAATATGAAAGTCATGCAAAAATCCCTTAAAAATTCACTAAATTTAGTAAAATATGAAAATTATTCAATTGTGGAAAACACTTTTGAAAAAATCATGTGGCCACATTTTAAATTGAGTCGCCTACGGGGTACAGAAAGCGGTGAAATGCACAATTTTGCGTTATTTTTACTTTTTCCAAAGCATGAAACAGGCTGGCAACCCAACCGGAACTAGACAGAACTAGACAAAAAGCATTGTTTAAATGAAAACATGGGCACTGATATAGCTTATATGATGTTAAACCTTTGTTGTGTGTGTCTCCCCCTTTGATTACGTCTTCTTTGTTTTTGACACCGTTTTGTAACACCACCAATTACCAACCACAGCCATATATGCCAACTAAACACATGCTAACCTATATTATTGTAGGCTAAACAAACTCCTGAATAAAATTCTTTTTTTTAAAGGTGTAGTTGTAGTATTTCACACTGGACCATTGGACAACTGAGAAATTTGGTTGAAATGGACAAGCATTTAGCATTAGTTGCAATTTTAAATATCAAAGAATGAACCTTTAAGTGGCCGACATGCATTTGACCACAATTATGATTCCACACAACAGACCCCCACGGTACCAGTAGAGTAGTCTCATGTAGCGAAGGAATTTGCATATCCACATGTACCATTATTAGACGATTAAAGCAATTACGATATTTAGTAGATCAATTGCATCAAACAATGCCCCTTTAATTGATCCACTTGCACTTGGACCCGCAATTGTGATTCATATCAAAAGATTACGGCCATAGATAGTCTCCATGTAGCAAAGGAATTTTGCAATCCCAATGTACAATTTCAGTGAGACAGCAATATGCAGATTTAATTAGATTAAATTGTATCAAAAATGCCCTTTAATCGGCCCACATGCACTTTGACCCAATGATGATTAACCCAAAGATGATGCTATAGGATTCTTTCATGCAGCGAAGGAATTTTGCCTATCCGATGTACGTTTAGAGATACAGTAATACGCCTATTTTAAAATTAGCTCCATTGCATACCTAAGCCGCATGATCCACAAAACGTTCAATGCCAAAAAGAGGCGCACCATGAGAGGGCTTTCATGCAGTGAAGGACTTTTCCGTATCCAATGTACCGTTTCAAAATATATAGCAATTACGATGTTTTTGACATATTTAATTAGCTCATTTGCCATTACTTAAATTTGCCGAAATTACGCCAAAAATCTAATCAGTTCGAAGAACTCTCCAGCCCGCTCCATCCACCAAGTACATCATCATTACGCCTTACGGATCTGAATATATAAATTGTACACAAGCCTTGCGGGAAAATTTTCGTTAATTATGCAAATTAGAGACTTAATTTGCACTTTTACGCCCAAACAGCTAAATCAGGTTGAGAACTCGTGGACCCGCTCTTTCCACCAAGTTACATCATCTAGCCCTTACGGGAACTCCAGATTAAATCGTCACAGCCCGTGAACACGGAGTCAGGCAGACAGACAGCATGACCGACAGACCAGACGGACGGAAGGACGGCGGAACGGACAGGACAGACAGACAGCAGGGACAGACAGACAGACAGAAAAGTGATTACTAAGTCTCTGCCGAACAAAGTCAGGCGAGACAAAAATGTGGAGGTATTTAGCCATCACATTTTAACCATCATGCAACTCATACAGATCATGGAAATGGTAGAAAAAATGTTGGAAAACAGGTCAATGACCAGGTGCAAAAGAGCGGGGAGTGAGCGGCTCCCGACAAAAAATCTTTAACACATGGAATTAAGCCAACGACAAATTAAATCAAAGTAGGGAGGTAAACAGAAAAAGACAGCAGATACCGGGAGAGATGTCGGGTCTTCCCTGCCTGCCCCTAGAAACTTCTGCGAAAAAAACCCTCAACAGAGAGAAACATTCTGCTGCCAGGCATGGAATTTGGAGAGAGGTAATTTTGAGTTTTCTCTTTGCTTGAACGGCAGTGGCCTAAACCATTTCCTTCAGTCAGAGAAAGAGTCTTGGAAGGAATCAAAGAGTATTTGTCATTTGCAAAAAAATGTTTGTGTATTTCTTTATCCACAAATAGTAAAATGAAGATTTGCCAAAGTAAACATGTCTGTGAAAAAAAATAGTTGGTTCTGAGCATTATGAGTCATTCAGTTTCACAAAAAAATATTAGCCTTTGTTCTTTATTGCTCTAGTTGCTTTCTTGATCAGTTTAATTTTCTCCATTTTTCTGAACTTCGGTTAATGGTTCTAACATGTCCTCCGTTTTACAAATTGCTAATTTTTGATGTACACAAGCCAATACCAATACAATCATTTTGCTTGTAAACTTTACAATATTGAAAACATTCATAGTAAACACGGATGAAAGGTTCATACAAAAACCTTCCTGAATTTTCCCCAAAGAAATTTAAACCACCATTTGAAATCAAAGACATTTTCAAAGGTTGGACTGACAAATTTAAATTCTTTGAGCTTCTCTGCAAGATCACAGGCCAAGTCATTTTCACTATTTTTGTTACTTTGCACTTGCTTTACCCTGGAGTCGCAAATGTGTGTGAAAATGGTTATAGGCCTAAATCGATCCCAATACTTCTTAACCAGATTGAGTTTCATCACAACAATTTTATTAAAACTATATGCAAATATTTTACTATTTTTAAATATCAACTGTAACAGCAAAAACCACACACACACATGGAGAGGTTGAGGATGAGAAACACAGTAATCATTGTACTTTAGCTAATTTAAAATGCACGACGAATGTGGACAACAATGGAGGAGATTTCACCTCAAAGTTGTTGACTGCACCATTTGAAACTCTGCCCTGTGCCTGCATAGCCTCAGTAAATCAACAGTTCTGACAAATATAGCATATTCAACTGAATGGTTTGTCCTATTGTCAAGCTAAAACACTGACGTCCAATATGGATGGGGGGGACTTCACAAGTCTCTCAGAGGATATTTCAGTTAAAGAGGGACAAACTGGCACATTTTAAAACTAGTGCGCCCTCAAGATTCTTGAACTGATATTTTTGCATGGTGTAAAGCTTTTATATACCACCCTTAGAGTAGCCCTCACCTGAAATTGATTAAGACAAATCAGTTGTCCGATGGGGTAAACAGAAAGATTTATAATAATTAAGAGACGACAAAATGGCGACATTTAACACAAGAAAAGAATGGACGTATGCATGTTTTCCCACTGCTGCACCTTGTTTGACCGGTTCTGTGACCTTTGTGGTTGTATCAATGAGGTATGTGAATCATACACATTAGTGATAAAGTTATGGAAAAACTTTAAAAGTTAGCCTACAAATACCTGGCTGTTTTAACCTCTTATTATCGTCCATATATGCTTTTGGGTTATGTTTTTTATGTGAAAATATATCTTCTATTTCTTCCAATGGCCTAGATATCATTGTGAGGAGCAAATTGACGCAAAATTCAATGTTTGTGAAAGGCCAGTGCCGCTTTTAACTGGAGTTCATGAATGAATAGCTTATACACTTTTCCACGATGCTAAACAATTTCTTTAAAATGAGTCGTAAAAAGTTCATCCTTCCCCACAATAGTGGTGTTGCAACCAAATGGTGGATGGCATTCTTCTCTGTTTGGTTTTATCAAAATCAGCTAGTGGCGGCGGTCAACAGGGGCGGATCCCCCCAAATGTTTTTCTTGCCCCCCCCCACCCCCCCGGAAAGAAAAGTGATGGATTTTGGCCAAAAAAAATATAGCGATTGGGGACCAAAAATCACCAATTTTTTTGTTTAAAAATCAGCGAATTTTGGGCCAAAATGGTTAAAAATCTCCAAAATTGGGTATTTCCCCCAAAAAAAAATTTCACTTTGCCTCACCAGAAAAAAAAGAGTGTGTACACTGATCAAAATGACAAACTATGTCAAAACCATTGATTAGATCCATGAATTTTAAAAATATGTTAGACAGTGCAATTTTTTTTTTTTTGTTTGCAGCAAGGGCTTTGAGGAAAGATGAACACAAGTTCCACCCAATGACGAAGAACTCAGGCAATATTAAAGATTAGGTCCCCAAACCTTTGAGATAACCTTGACAATTTTGTCTTATAATTATACAACCACACATAACCATCGTTGTAGCCTGTAGGTAGCAGAAGCTATACCTAGGTTTAATCATTTAACAAGACGAACTGTCGCGGTACCTTTTTAGAAAAATAAACAGTCATTTTTTAAATTGTTTACTCCCAGTATTAGGGATCACCAGCTAATGGGATTCCATACATATTTTCCCGAGGAAACACCACTGAATTTTTTAAATTTTACTTGCTAGATGCAAACTCCAAGAAAAATCAAACCGGAATTCCTCTCGTGATCAAAAAAATGCTCAAAAACGTCCATCAGCTATTGGGTTCTCACTCAATTAAGCAATTTCAGAACTTTGAGGTGAAAAAAATATCCAACATTTTGTGAATTGGCGTCTTTTTTGTAAGTAAACTGCAAATTGAAATACTGAAGAGTAATTTGCTGTTCTTTGAGAGGTTGGATATGCCTTCAAGCTACGTCATTTGTAAGGAAACATACACATATTGCCCTCTTCTTGTTCTTTTTCAATCGCGTATCTCAGGCCTCTCTCTCTCTCCATCCTCTATCTTCCTCCATCTCCCCTCTTTCTCTCATTATTGCACTACAATTTTGTGGCTGTTCTTTTACCCTATAAGTGAACAAAAAAATAGAGAGGGGTTCATGTTTTGCAGAAGCATGCCCTCTGGGAAAAAAAGACGTTTAGAAGATCCCAAGTATGAAATGCTATTTTATTCCTCATGCGCCTACTACACAACATCATAAAGCGCATGACGGAATAATTGTAATACCTCATGGCATACTTGGGACACTTTTATATGAAATGTATTATCACCTTGAGCAATGAGCAGTTAGTTAATCTGCATCCAAAGTAACATCTGTGAAGACCACATAGAAATCACTGTGGGTTGACATGTTTTCAACAGAGGGCTATACTTCACTTCCATGCATAAGTAGTAACTTATAATCACCTATCCAGCACATGATTATTCGGAGTTGAGGCCAGCTCAAAAAAATGATTAGGGGACATAATTGGAGTATTTATCATCCTAATGCACAACAAAGCTTATTTCAACCTTCCCAGCGATGATTTCAAGGAATAAAACACAGGATTTTAATTGCAACTTCTGAAAAGTAGTCAGGTTTAGAACACTTAGTCATTCACGTGTTCATTTTTGGAGGGAATAAATTTGAGGAAGGATTTGGAGTTGCAATGAAAAACGAGAAATAATCAGCAAGATTGGGAAAAGTAGTGGGATATGAAGGTGTCTTTGCAAAGCCATTACAGTATGTTCAAATAGAGAATGAATGATTTTGGGAACTGGGGACAAGAGTAACCACTATGAGACGACTAAAGTTATGTACTTTTACTATGGTAGTGCATGAAACCTCTCTTAACCAGGAATATTTTGGTAACACGTTACCAAGGGGTGTGGTTACCACCCCCCGAGAATTTGTAATAAAGCCCCAGAAGCTACTGATTTTATTACCAGTGGATAGCTATAGTCCGCACTCTTTCCATTGATACCAAAAATAGAAGTACCAAAAGTACCTAGAGTATGTATACAATGACGTCCTCATCAAGTGGCAATCAATTGGCATGTTCCGCAGACAAATAGGGCGAAAATCCAATTTTGCGCTAAAAAACGTCGGGGATATCGATTTTCATTCAGTTTTCAGCTATAAATGATGGCAATGGCTAGTGACATTCTAAGAGTAGAGAGACATACTGTACATATTAGTTTCAAAAAACACCATTAAATATCTTGGGGTGGGAACCACCCCCCCATTACCCTGACGGACCTTGACGACATACCCTAACCCGGGTGAAGGTACTACCTCACATTTTTTTTCCGCTAAAATGCGCGGAGAAAGAATGAGAGAACGATTACCTAGATGCTTTTTATGAAAGTTTTTGGCATTTTAGAGCACTGGAGCAAAGTTCCCTAGGGGGTGGTAACCACCCCCCCTTGGAAAGGCGAGGGTTAATTGTCCAATTTTTGGTTGATGAGATGTTCAGAAAGTCAAAAAGGACCCTTTTTCGAGGTTAGTACCACTTTTTGAAGTACTGCACCCTAAAAAAATCCTGTGTACAGACCTGGTAGAAGTGTAAATGTGTTCTAAATTGGCAACCACAATTGCTGACCACATGTGGAGAAATTTGTCCATAACATCAAAAGGAAATATTTCAGGGCCTTAATTTAACTGGGGTAATGAAAAAAAATATGTTTCTCTGAATCAAATGGAGCAAAAATGGGGGGGGACATCACCTTTCTTACTTGCTAAATTGTTTATCACTGGCTAGGCTATAGGGCTATTCTTCTTGATCATGTTTACTGTTTACATGACCTTCTTGGAGATCCGGACCTGTTACCCAGAGTTACATGGCTCAAGAAATATACAAATAATAATGTGTCTGTGGATTATGTAGTAAACCTGCAGGAAACATACTGGTGAGCATAGGCAAACCTGTTCATTCCCCTTATTGTTTAATCCCTGATTAGAATTCTCTGGCCCAACTTTTTGCTGAGATCAGAATTTAGCATAAATATGACAACAGGGGAGTTGATAGAAGCACATCATTCACTGAGAGCAAAGCATGCTATTCTAGGGAACACTCTACCACTGGGACTTGCAAATTGCTTTCAAATGAACTATTACAGCAGGCAATGACCCTCCAGCCCCAAGCCAGTCCTAACTACCCGCCTTTTTCTCATCTTCTCATCTCATTAGGGTCCTATCAATCATCCCAAATGACATAATTGACTGCCACTTGGCTGGGCCTCGTTGTAGGCCGACAGACTTTTGACTAGGCTTCTTATACCGCCCCAAAAACTCTCTACTAGGGGTAGGAAGTTCTTCCTATCGCTCCTGGTACTTGCATTGGCCCCATCAGTGTACCACCCTGCCCAAAATTTACAAATACCCGTCATCGACCACACAAGTTGCAGCCAGCAGTGTCTTGGGAGCTCATGGATGGGGTAGCGGATGCAAGCTGTATCAACTCTGTCTTGCTGAAGAAAACATCCACAACACTGCCCCCCTATGATTCTCACTCCTGCTCTCCTCCATTCCACTAACCATGCTATTTCTGGCTTGGCTGGGGTCTGGGGGCTAAAATGCTGTGGTTAATTTAAAACTGTAACTTTGTGCTGGATACCTCTGACCCTGTTTGCCGTGGCACCCAGGTGCGGAGAGGACACGCACTGCAGAGGGAGCATGCGGAATCTCCTCCCCAGCAGGGTTGGGCTTCCACGGACATTTAAAGAGTACAAAGGGAATGATGTAAAATATTGTAAATATACCCACACAGATTTTGTATGTACAATATGAGTACTGAACTTGGAATGAATGTCAAAATTGAGTACATAATCTAAGAACTAATACAAATCAATAGGCTACAATGTAGATTTCTACGTTGATGATGACGATGGCGAACGGCGACAACAAAAATTCAACACCTATTTTGGAATCACCTCTAAACCCTAACAGTCTTTTGGTTCTCGCCCATCCCTGAGAGGAAGGGACAAGGGGTAAAGCAGGGTGCAATTTTTCGTGTACCTTGCGGTAATCAGGTTGATTCTCGCCAGTACATTTTGCGAGAATAAATTGATTCAGACCTCTACTTCGGTAAGATTATGAATCTATTATAAGGATATAAATCTATTCTCCCAATGGCTAAATTATCTGTAAGGGATAGAAGCTATAGAAGATTGGACATCCGTGGCGGGATTCGAACTCAGGGCCTCCGGTGCACCATTCCCAGGGATGGCAAGCCACGAGGGAGTCGCTGGCCCGGCCAGCAATTTCGTGCCCTGTGCCCACCTGAGTGTTGGTACGATGTTGTCATCGCATGTTTTGGGACCGTTAGTGCATTTTCTAGCCTCAGCTCATTGAGTTTTAGCGAGTTTTGGTTGTGATAGGGTTAAGAAATATAGTGAATCATAAACAAAATAAAGCTGCTAGGATCACAAAATGACTTTTGACATTCACTCTGACCTATTCTATCAGACCAATGACATCCAAATCTCAAACTAAGATTTTATATCACATATTCCTATATCACAAAATAGTAAATTTGCCTCTACTTTGCTGTTAGTTTTAAGCATTTTATGTTTTTTTTCAATTTTGTATGATATGGGATTGGGGGAACAAACTTCTGGGGCAAATTGCTTTTCTTTTTTTCCCCCCCCCTTTACCATGTCAAAATCAACAAACATAACACAACATGCATATTAGAAGGCACCCAATATCCAACTGGAATACTTGGATGCCAAGTATGTCAACCCTAGGGTCAAAGGTCAATGTAACATGATTGAAGGCTGGTGAAGAGCACAGGAGTGGGAGACACATGTTTCATACCTGTTCTTCAATTTCCTCAAGAATGTTTGGTTCAAGTTCAATAGCAAATTGAATCTTTGCTGCAGTAGGGAACCTAAAGGCTCTCAAAACAAACTTCAGTTGCCAGCTCTGGTGAAACTAACATTTACAGGCACAAGAAAAGGGCATCATGTAATACCTATATTTTCAATTGTAAAATTGACTCTCTAAAAGCCAAAACACTGTTACTTTCCTTTTCGTTATATTGTTCAGTGTTTTGCTGAGTAGTTTTACCGTTTGCAATGTTGCATGTGCTCGAGTTGTTTTAGTTTCGTTGTTTACTTAATCTTTCATGGTCAATGGGTTTTTTTTTTTGGTTTTGTTTCCTCAATATGGCAAATTAAGTCGAAAGGGGCTTTCAAAGCATTTTGGTCAAAAAAAAACTGCCCAACACCTACCCTAATAGCAGACCTAAACCAAACCCCACTTTCACTCTCAATTACATTTGATTTCCTTTTTGAAAATATGGAGTCAGAGCAAATGGTTAATTATTTTCATGTGGAAAGCCTTTAGGTCTCATTTTTCCCTATGCATTTCTCGTTTTGCTAAGTACTCACAGCCAATCATAGGTGATCACTGAATATTTCACTACTTACAAATAATCATAGATGGTCATTGCACAGACATTGTTATTACTATGTATTATTTATCTGTTTTTATCAAATGGAACTCTTACTTGATACCTTATTGCCCACTGAAATCCTGTAGTTACCAATTTGATTCAGTGGAGTAGATGAACCAGTTATGCAAGCCCACATTATGTGCTATTCCAAATGATATGAAAAATGCTAGAGTGGTGCGATTGGATTAAAAAGAATAGCAAAACAGAGGCTAGTAATTACCGTCCAGTTTCCAATCTTGCGTGTGATTTCAAAAATCTTTGAGAGAGTTGTCTATGACCAGTTGAAACAACTAAGAAGAGTCGCTCCTTTATGATTTCAGTCAGGTGTTCCCAGATCCTTTTCAACTGAAACTTGCTTGATTCACCTGTCAGACCACATACGAAAGGAATGGGATAAAGGCAATTTTATTGGTATGGTGGTCCTGGATTTGCAAAAGGCGTTTGACACGGTGGATCATAAGATCCTTCTTGGCAAGTTGAAAGCAATCGGCCTGGCTGAGAGATCCATCAAATGGTTCGACTCATATCTTTCGGACAGAAAACAGGTTCGTTGACATTGGTGGTATTCTATCTCAGCCCAAGTTATAACATGCGGAGTCCCTCAGGGCTCAATATTGGGGACAACTTTTGTTTTTAATCTATGTCAACGACATGATTTCTGCAGTTAACTGTACGTACTTCTTTATGTGATGTACTCGGATCTGATGGTTTCGCATAGTGATGTTAATGTCATTCAGGAGCAGCTCAGTTTGGAGCTTGAAGCTGTTAATGACTGGCTCGTTGATAACATGCTCTCCTTTCATTTGGGGAAGACAGAGTCTATCCTGTTTGGCTCAAAACGAAAACTTGCGAGGCACTCAGAGCTGAGCATCAGGTGTGGTGAATCCACTATTACTCCCAAATTCAGAAATCAAATACTTGGGTCTTAGTATTCATCAGTCCTTAGATGTGGAAGTAACAGCTGGTAAAGTCATTAAAAAAGCTAACTCTAGACTTAAGTTATCTATAGAAAGGGGAGATTTTTGAACCTGTACAGCAAAAAGCTGCGTGTCTCAGCTCTTATTCAGTGCCATTATGACTATGTTGTTGCACTGGTATCCGGCCTTATTAAACAGACAAAACAAAAACTTCAAGTAACTCAAACAAAAGCACAGAAATTCTCAATCTGACGCCCAGATCACATATTGGGGCAAAAGAGTTCAAGGAAGTCAATTGGCTCCAACCAAATTTCGGGTTCACCAGATAATGTGCAATCACATGTTCCGTATCACAAATGGCCTAAGTCCTGTGTACCTTCAAGATGGTGTTACTAGAGGTCATCAAAAAACAGAGTTACTCCACAAGGTCAGGTGCTTCTGCCCTGTTTAAACCCTTTTTTTGGTACCATGTAGAAAATCTTTTTTAATAGTGCCCATAAACATCTGGAACTCACTCCCTACCTCTGTGCAATCACAACAGTGTCAAAATATCTTTAAAAAGGAAGTACAAACATCATTTATTCAATGTCATCTCAAAATCTGAAAAGTCATCCTATGTTTACAAATTGACTCACTTGGGGTATGGGGATTTCAAATGTGGTATATATTTTTGCTAAGTTATCATGGTTTGGTTATTATATGTAGTATAATATTGGTGTAATAAGTTTTTCTTTATTATCTGTTGCTATCCACATGTGTTAAAGTTGCAATAATCTTCCAGTTCTGTATATGTTAGGCTCATCATGGACCACAATGGAAATAAGTGTACATTTATGTATTCTTTTTTGTGTTTTTATCCTGGTTTGATCCAAATATAAATTGAAATTAAAAAAATGAACATTCGATTATTTCTCACAAGTAAAATGTAGGCCTTAGTTGTTTTTTTAAAGTAGTACTGTACAACACTTGAGGTGTGAATGAAAATAAGGTCATAACTTCACAACATTTTTATGCAAACCAAAATGGACTTATATATTCTAATCATTACTGTAGGCCATGATTCAATCATTTATAGGATCCAGTTTATTCCCTCACTGAATTAAAAGGCATACAAAATTCGTCAACTATACTGAAATACTACCAATTCCACAACGTTACTTAACAGAAACATGATAGGCAATGACCATTAAAACAAGATAATTGTTGAAATTTTATTTTTAAACCCAACACTTCTCCAGGGTCTCCATGTGGAAAACTACCAAAAAAATTTTTTCTGTACAAGAAAAACTGCAAAATTGGTTTGATTTGACAAAAGCATGGTGAAGGAGATACCTCTGCATATAAATAGCGCTAGGAATTGCACCACACAGATGCTCTCGATTTCCTTCTCAAAGAAGAAGCTTTTTTTCCCTAAAAAGTAGTCCCGCAATCTTATTCATGAAGGTGGAAGGTTTATCATTTATGTTAGACACCCCATTTTTAAACATTGAGGTTTCTTGTGGGTTCATGTTAAATGAAAATCTCGATTTGCCCATGGCTGAATTTTAAAACTACACCTATTTTTTAGCGATAGATCAGTATACCATCAATTGTTAAAGGCACTACCAGTGATTTGAAATCGGAAAAATACCCTACAAATGGCAAGACCAAAGCAACTAATAAAGACCAAATCGGACATTTTAGTAATTAATGTACTGTACGGACACTAATTACTAACGTAAATTATGGAAATTCATATCTTTGAACACTGCGCTTTTCTTCTTTTCGTCAATTTTCAGTTTTGAAAAAATTCAACTACAAAGAGTTCTTACGAGTATCCTTCATTTTTAACTATTCCTGCAAATTGGAAATTATTTTTTTGGTCTAGATCACGATAGTGTTATAGTAAAGTTGAAATACATTTTCTTATTTTCTCCGAAGGCAAAAATAGTCAAATCTAGGGCGGTGAATGCAAGCTACTATTTTTTAATTACTTTGTGAAATTATTATACAGGATGGGGTAGTGGGTCAACGATTCATTTCAGTCAGATGAAAACTTTTCATGAAATTGCAAAAATGGGCCTCTTTAAATTGAGACATGCTAGAAGCTTAAGGTCCCTCCGATATAGGCTAAAAGTATATTTTAATTGGTACTATGAGTGTCATCATGTTATATTAGTCCGGATGCCATCCAGTTTACTTAGAAATATTACTATAGTTAGTTTTTTTGTGGATTTGGCTTCCTTAGACCACCCATTATATAAGAAATCAACATGCTGACAGTCCATCAGCATTGAGCAATTTTAGATATTCGTAAGGAAAAACAAAAATGGCCGAAAACAAAACATGCCATATTTAGTGAATGAAATTTCCAAGAAGAGAAGGTTGTGTTTTTCTTAGTAAAGCAGAGAGGAAAAAACAATTATTTATGGTTATACTGGGATGATA
>JAMKCH010067881.1:0-18236 GCA_023653785.1 Ophioderma brevispina | reverse complement strand
TAACTCCCCCTTGCTGATTCAAAATGGTCCTAGATTGGTATATCTGGGTTGTGGATGGGGGGTTGGGGTTCACATGCTTTATACGAGAGTGGGTGGTAAGTCTTCCATCTGTTGAGTACGTGATTTTGGCTTGATGTCTTCTGCATACTGTCTTCTGCATTTACTATACATGGATCCGGACGTTGTTTCACAGTACCTCTGCCTTAATCCACTCATGACATTGGTTTTTTTTCCTTAATGGTTGCAGATCTTGTATGTATGGCTAATGATCAACTTGTAACCATGATGATAAATTGGGTATAAAATCCATCGGGGGAGTTTGACATCTTCTGGAAATATCTGCATTTCTCAAACGACCCAAACCTCAGAAAACCATGCTAACTCTGGATCCATGAGTAAGGTGCTGTTTCTAGGGACTTTCTCCTCTTATGCAGTTTCCATATGGTTTTTGTTTTCCATACACTATCAGCTGATTGACTTGTCACTGACGTTATCGGCCTTCTCTAGGTCACTGATTTCTTTTGATATGACATGTTTTGACACCAATTGATGATAGCTCCGTCTAACTGTTTTATTTCTAAGCTTCAGGGGACTTAGATTGGTCTTCTTGGTCTGCTGTTCTCCTGACCTTGTGCAAGCTAACAACCAAGCCACTGCTTGTTATCAGGCGAGAATAATAAGGCAATAAAGTTGGGACACGGTTTCTTGTTTGACAGTAGCCTTCACTGCATGATTTGAAAATTTTTCTCAGTCCTTTTGATCTTGGATGGCTGTAATTTCTTGACTTCTTTGTTTGATTCTGAAGGTTTCATCTGCTTCTTTGTTGGGCAAATTTGGCCAATCACTGTTTTTATGCTTAAAAGAAATTGTGGTACTTGAAAAACACCTTCTGTTTTGAAGAGATCGATTAGTCATAGGCAACCCCTCTGGACGGCATCGTCAGCAAGGCGTCAAATCCATGTCGTGCCACTTTAATGATGGGTCCTCAGGTATCACCTCCAAACGGTTTGCCTCGAATGTCCGAAACCGTGCTTTCTTAGTGTTGGTTGTATTTCAGCACCGTCGGACTATTGATTTTCGTTAAACATAAACATAGGCATACCCTTATCATATTTTGGGGGAGTCATTTTGCTCTAATATGTGCCCGCCGTGAATTCAAATGGGAAAACCCGTGGATAGGCCTGTGAATAAATATTGTCCTTGACAATTTCATTCAAATAAGGCTCAGTTATTGTGCATATAGTCCGTGCCAACAGCGCGATGAAGCCAGCCCAATAATTCCTTGCGCGCAAACACCATAATTTATCAGCTGGAAAACGCGTGTTGGATGTCACATTCTTTGTTCGTCGCGTGGAGGTAACTTCAGGTGTAAAGAGTTAGTACGTCAGCCCGGACCAGTTTGGACACCAAGGGTAGGTGGAAGAGTGACAATATATTTCATTGCTATCACAGTTAGGTACATATATGAGGGATCCACCGCGCCGGGGGGATGTAGAAACTCAGAAAGTGGTTGTGAATTTTTTTATGGGCCAAAAAAGGTCAAATTGACCCAAATCAGGTAAAAAAGCGTAGAATGGTGATTGTATTTAGTTTCCAACTTCATATTGAAATGTAATGTATTTAATTCCCCGCTCGATAGCCGTGGAATTCAAGAGATATTTGAAGTTTGGCCCCAGAAAGGGCAAAGAGGGGTTAAAATATCCAAATGAGTTTTAAGGTAAAAATCAATATGGGGATGTATTCTATTCCAACTCTTGAGATTAAAAGGCCTTAGTAGTCTTTCATTGTCTCCATATAGCAGTATATTTCCAAGAAGGAATTGATGTTGTGAATCTGTGGTAAATTGACCAGAAAAGGCAAAAAGGTCAAAATTGACCAAAAATATGAGTCAGTTATTAAAAGTTAAAAATGGCAAAGTATTCATTCCGTATATGCTTTTAAACTTCTAAAATGAAACCTCAGGTCTATTAATATTAGTGGTAGTAGATTAAAATAAAACTAAAATTTGACATTTTGGATAAAAGATACACACCAACAGAGCAATATAAAATATAGTTTACTTTGATTGAGTCGCCTTTACTCCAATACCCATCTGCTAAATGTCGTGCCGATCATTCAAACCAGTTTTGATATATACGAGGGCTAAAAACGTGATGATTTGTGAAGCCTCCTAGAACACCGTGTAAAAAAATAAAGTTATGAAACTTTTCACTCATAATATTCTAAGTTAAAATATTTTAAGTCTTACGAGTTTCACAGAGGTAAAATGAGACAAATAGTAAAAATACCTTTTCTACAGACACCAATATTACATTCTGATCAACTTTCTGTAAAATCTGTGGATCCCGGGTACGGGGGCTATAGCGAGGGATCTTCAATTAATTTGACTCCAACTTGACCCTAGAAAGGCCAAAAAGAAGGTCAAAATAGGACACCAAAAGAGTGTGATTAAAAGCTTTAAATTTGGCATATATATGCAATCCTGTTTTAAGAAGCCAACTGGAATAGACAAAGTTTGCACCTTTTGTCAGCTGGCAACACATAGAGGTGCATAGACGAACGATTGCCATGTTGGCAAAGGTGGGTAAATCCATCATTCTTTCGACTTTTGTCGAAATCCGTGGCGCCTTAATTCTTTGCAACATGTCGTTATCTTGCATTGCTGCTCCCACTTCAAGTAAAGCTGGTATCTTGCTGCATAGCATATCAAAGTAGGTTAGTGATCTTGCTACCTCTAATTGGACATGGAAGACTCCACAAAATAAAGATCTGTCAATCTGGTCCTTGAATGAAAGCAATGCCCAATTAAACTGTGCTCTTTCTATAGTGGTAGTTATAACCAGCAATATGGTGCATCTCATGCACCTCATGTCAATCAATTATTCTTGTCCCTACTTTATTATAGTGTGCAACTTGTAAAAATAATACCCTCCACCAAATTAAAATTATTCGGATGTCGGCCGGCAAGGGAAAACTCCATGAGCTCCATTAATCTGGTCCTTGACTGAAAGCAATCCCTAAATGTGCTCACTGCTTTGCCAAATTGTGGAGGAGAGGAGGTTTCACCATAGATCTGACGTCGGGGGGATGTTTTTTTCCAGGAGATATTTAACTCCCATGAGTTTGCGCCAATGGTTTAAAGTGCCATTTAAAAGGTTCCTGCAGCTCCCCAATTCATGTCAATGTATATGGGACCATACAGTAAGATGATTTCCACACAGGCCTGTAGAAGGCAATCATAGTTGCTCTGGAAACGACCAGACTTAGCGTATTATACTTAACACATTTAAGAGTAAAACAGTTGTGATAATTTCAGGGCAGAAATAAACCAAAATATCAGAATAACAAATTTAGGTAGCTTTCATTCTGAAAAAACCAAACGTTTCTCCTGTTGGGTGGATACAAGTTTTTACTTAGGTTCAGGAAAAAAAGACTGAAATTGTGGCAGTATATGGTGAAATTTGACCATTTGGGTGTTGGACCATTTTGATCTCTTTTCCAAAGTCTTTTTCATTGCGATGTCCAGTATAGAAGGAACACTAAAAGGAGGAGGGCGAGTTTTTTTTGCATAAGGGGATTCCCCAAAAATTAAAAAGGGAGAAAATTGGCCAAAAGTGGACTTTTACTAAATATGTTACACTTTTTTCAAAAACAAAAGCATTAAATTACTAAATAAATTATATAAACCCTATTTTTTCGCTCGAAAAAATCTATTTTTGGGCATTTTAAGCTCTTTTAGGTATTATGGGGCTTTTTGGAATGGGAGCCGTCAGCCCCCACCGCCCTTCCCCTGGTTACAGCCCTGATATTGTGCATTATTTACCAAGGAACTGCAGATATGTATGCCGTTGCATAATTGTTATCATATTTTGACCAATTGGCCGTACTTTGACAACTAAGCTACTAATAAAAGTGAATACAGCGGGTTTTAAACTTGGCAATTGATTATTTTACAATTTCCTGCCTTAATATTGAAACTTATGCATACCAAATACCAGTTTCCTTGTTTTTACCCAATCATTTAAGTCATTTTTGAACCTTTTGGCCATATGGGCACTGGGGTCAATTTGAACCCAGATTCCAACATTCAAATTCTTCTTGAATCTACAGCAAGTATAAAGGGGAAATTAAATACTCATTACATATTTAATATGAAGTTGGAATCACCCCCATCTAGATTTTTTGACCTTATTGGGTCAATTTTTGGACCCCTTTTTGGCCCATCCCTTCTGGGGTCAAAACTAACCCCAGATTCAAACATTCAAACTTCTCTGTCTTACAGCTATATAGTGGGGGCATTAAATAGTACTTAAATTAATTTAAAATAATGAAAGTTCGCGAATAAATAAATCACATTTTCTATGATTTTCCTATTTGGGTCAATTTTGACCTTTTTGGCCCATAAAAAAAGAATTGCCCACCACTTCTATTTCTACATCCACCCAGGTGATGGTCCACACATGGCCCAAAACACCTGGTACCATTGGATTCTTTCTACTGACCACCTAACCTACTCGAAAATAGAAAAACTTAAACTCGAAAAACTAAAGTGGCTGAGATGGCCTAGCGAAGTGCAATTGCTATTAGATAATCCCGGTGGCAAAAGGCAGCTGAAAAATGTACTTGGGAAGGTCTTTCGAGCCGCTCTTATGTGACCTTTGCCTACAAGGAATTATTCGCCAAAATTAGGAATTACTAAATCAAATGTTGAAATTTATTGCTGTTTTCTAATTTCATATTTTACGCTCAAATGTGTCACATATTTCTGAAGGTTAAACGAGCAGACTAGTGACTAATGGATAATGCTTCCACTAGTATATAGTATTAAGCTTGTTGTCAGTAATAGACTCATGGTGTTGTGTGTGTCGCCTTGTAATAAAAGGGATTTTGTTTAAGTTAACATTTTGTAAAACTTAGTGCGGCACACTACCGTATGTCTTAAGGGTGTGAATGGAATTACCCTTTCATAAGGATAAAAATAACTGCTTTTTGTATGAGAAAATCGAACTGATGTTGCAAAGTCTCATGGTCAAAATGTAACTTTGTTGTCAATTGAAATTTCTTACGATGCCTTATTATGTTTTTTTAATTTTGTTTTCGCAAGCTGCTGCCTATTTTTAATGTTTTCAACCTTTAAAAATGTAATCTCAAAAATAATTTAGATCTTGATTTTAATTTTCACAATTTTAATGAACAATTCAGTACGTATTTTCTGTCATGATAAAAGTAAAAAAGAGTATTTCTAAAATATATTAAAATTAAAACAAAATAAAACAACAGTGTTTGAAGATGAATTGCGATATCTCCAAGGTTAATTTTTTAGTTGCGATTTATTCCGATAAAGACAGCCCATCACCAAAACAGTTTAAAAAAAAAACGATTTATCCTAGAGGGTTTGGGTTGAAATGTGAATGAATGAAAATGAAATTAAAACATAATAATTGGGTTATGCAATGAACTAAGGACATTGTCAATAGCCCTTAGGAACCTGATTTGTGGGGTCATTATTCAGGAACTCCATTGTCGGCGTTACTTTGATCCAATTGACTGATCCATTTCTTCAAAACCATAGCAAGAAAACATAATTTTAAGCAATTTTGTTTTGTGAAACATTTGTTCGTAAAGAATAGAAGAACTTGGAAAAAGAACATTTGGAGAGCTGAGGACAAAATTAAGGGTATCGGGTTGCGAAGAGAACTGTGTGCCATCATGTAACGCAATTTGGAAAAATTCTCTCTCCCAACATAGCACGCATATATTGGGCCCAACAATGGTTCCCACCCGGAATCTGGGACTCGAATTATGGGGGTGGCCTTTATTGGTCCTTATTGGCTTCCAAGGGCAATATCGGTATTACGTTGGTAATTGGACTCGGTAACACGTGGATATTGCATATTGCGCCAATAAATGAGTTTTCATGGCAGCTGGAGCGGTGGCATTCGGCTTCATATCGGCACCCCTTATTTCCATATTGGTAAGAATATTGACCCAAGACAAGCAGCCATATAGAGCCAATTATGGGGATAACATGGCCATTATTGACTTAAAAGCAATTGATTACTTAAAAATAGCAGGGCGAGAGAACTCAGTCAAAGACATAGAGGAATACACTAATATGTCTCACAATGGGGCTGTTTAAACAGAGCACATATTTTCAAATGACCATTATTATACTATATTATACCCGTTTCATTAAAATATTAACTATGTGAGTAGCTCGAAAATGATCTAATTAATTATTTAAAAATACAGCTTGAAAAAAAAATCCATAAAATAATTATTGTAAAAGAACATTAGGCCATCATTGGGGCACAAACACCGGTACAACATTGGTTACAATCATTGGTCATTTATTGTAAATAAATTGGATGATTCAGCCCAAATTTTAGGTCGAGCTTGAGTGCAAAAAATATTGGGCGAGACGCCATTCGAGTCCAATATTTTAAAACTCATAGCGAGACCAATAATATTGGGCGCACATAATCCAATTTTACATTATCATGATGCGGAGGATCCAATATTATCGCGTATCGAACACCTCAAAGAATGATAATGGGCCAATATTGAGGCCAATGGCAAAATATATTATCCAATATTGTAAGCCCAATATAGCCATTAATAATAATATTGGTCCAGTATGGACCAACCATTGCAGTGCTATCTGGGGTCTCTCTTATAAGCCAATATATAGTGTCAATAACATTATATATGGGTGTTTTGTGGTCCAATGAATATGGTCATTTTCTGTCATAAAACTGCAATGCGAAACCGTTTGCTGCACACAAAAGTCATACCCTAAAACGGTTCTACTATTAGGTTAACTTATAACAGCGCGCGAGGATCTATACAACGAAGTCTTTAAAGAGGAACATTTTATGGAAAGATGGTTGTCGATCTGATGCCCCTTGCTCCTCTCTCATACTACGGTAATAGGTGGGTTTGCGGAGAGTATGCCTTGTTTTTGATGAGGGGCAGTATGCCGGTACGTTTGTAGATGTCAGGGGTTTGGGGCTGATTTTGGGCGCATCACTGTGTGTCACACGTACGGCAATTATGAAAAAACTTTCTTTCTTTGGTTGGAATGGCGCCTTCAGCAACTCATGCTATTTGCGCCCGAATTAGGAAATATGTTTGTTGGTTGTGTGTGGTTGGTTTGCAATGCCCTTTCAAATCTACTAGGCTACTATTGCGCCAGAACTCAATTACTCATTTTAAAATTCCTCACAAACTTTAGTGTACGTTCTTTTACATCTCAGGCGATTGACACAGAGCAGTGGCGAAGCATCTCACATAGCTTTAACAGGTCGGGGTCAGTGCAACAAGAGCAAAAGCAATCTTTCCACGTGTTTTTTGTGAACGAGTATTTCCATTTCATTTCATTTCACCTTATTAAGGTCATCACCAAGGATAAAAACCACAAGAAAGTACCAAACATGGACACTTTATTTCCATTGTGGTTCCTTTGAGCCATACAGGAAGGATAAGTATAAAATATTAAAAATTATATATTCAATATATACAAGTATTATTGCACATCACACTGTTTTAAAATCTATACAACAAACAAAAGATAAATACAATTGCATAGCACCATATTCAAGAAGAATCTTATAAAAGACCATAACCTAAAACTCTGCAAGCAAACTTGCGTCATCCCCCCCCCCGGCAATATGCAGTCCGGAACACAACCCAGACGACGCCACCCGACGACACACCCCTCAACGACACACCCGCACACCCACAGGAACCTCACACACCCCAACCTCAGAAAACAGAACAAAACGGAACTCAACACATACAATACAATACCTGCACACGTACCACACACACACACCTTCCATACAACACACAACACACAACAAAACAACACATACCACACTCCATCACACACACACATCCATCCACACACACACACCCACACATCCCTCCCACCCTATGCACATATACGCACAACACACAACGCATGCACACACACATACGCATGCACACACACACACATCACGCCGCGCTCAGACATACACCCACATCCCGCAATATGCATTACCCCTGCTTTTTCAAGCCAGGGGGAGAAAAAGGATAAAAAATTGTGTTTGAAATTAAAATAAAAAAAAATTAACCGGCAGCACCAGACTGAAATATCAGAGCAAAAATGCCTAGGACCCTGCCTAAAGAATATTACACCTGAAATAATGACAAACCATAATCATCCAGCCCAGCCTGATGAACAAAATAATATTGAACCAAGACTTTAGTATGAGGAATATTTTATTTGTTGAGGTTGAGCATGAAAAGCAAGATTGCTTTTAACATTCCAAAAATAATAATCACAACCTTTTTAAAAAAAAAAAAAAATTCCAAATTTATGTACCAAAGACATTGGACATGCCCGCCATATGATAGAATCTAAGACATGTAGCTGTTCAAGTTCACAACCTACGTCTTAGGTCAAGAAACCTTTTTTGAACCTCCTTCTTAAAATGTCCATACATTGTTGTTGAGACTGGATGTTATGGGGTAGAGATTTTCCACAGGGCAATTGAGATATAAATGAATTATGTTTGCCCTGGGTCCCCATTCGAGGTTTGAAAAGAGCAAAGAACCAGACCGAGTCATGTGTCTGTGATTTCAGGTTCATGAAGATTTGATAATGTCCACTTCTAAATAGAAGGACCTATACCATTAATAATAAATACGAAACAGTGGTTTGTTATTTGAGAAACTCTAAGATGACCGGGAGCCAATTTACCCTGGTGAACGCACTAGCACCTAGCAAACCCAGTGGCCCTGGCCATTAACCCAGATCATTCCTAATAATTTTTATTTTGATTTTCTGAGTTTAAAATTTGTGTGTTTAAGAAAGTGATGGAAACCATATTGAACAACCATATCATAGTGACAGAAAACTGGATTAGAGCGCAGCACAACCTTTTCTTTGTAGTAAAACTTCAAGAACTTTTCCTTTCCTATAGAGAAACTTCAACCTAGAATTAGCTCCGTTGATGACGGTTTTGTACCTGTTATTCAATTTCATTCACACTCCAAATATTGTCCCGATCAAGACCTAAATATTAATTTCTTACTTTTGGTATGATGTGGTGTCACCACACTTAAGTTCAGCTCTGCGTGCCTTGCAAGTTTTCGTTTAGTACCCAACATGAATAGACTCAAGTTTTCCTCTTCCCCAAATGAGGGATATGTGTTATCGATCAGCCACTCATTAACCGCCCTGAGCTCAACACTGATTTCTCCCTGAATTAATTTTATTTAACGTCACTATGCTAGACCATCAGAGCAGAACATCTGCATAAGAACAGTAGCTTACACTTACCGAAAAAACGGCACATCCGCCTGTCGTTGACATATCTGAGGAATAACAAAGGACCCAAAATTGACCCCTGGGGGACGCCGCATGTAATATCCATGGGTCCAGATTGCACCCCACCCACGTCAATGACCTGCTATCTACCGTAAGTAGGAGTCAACCACTCTTCACAAGACTTTGCAGTCATTCCTAAGCTCTTAATTTAATTCAATCCAACAAAATATTTTGATTGACTGTGTCGAATGCTTTCTGCAGATCGAAAACCACCCATCCCCTGTAATAATTACCTTTGGTCCCATTCTTTTCCTAATTGCGTCTCTGACCACCGTGGATCAAACAAGTATCTGTGGAAAAGTAAGTCCTTAATCCCTGCCATAAAGTCGGTAAAGCATGACTCTTCTCTCCTTAATGTAACCTTCATCTGGTCATACATTATGTCTTTCAATCTTTCACTATTTTTGGAACAACACTGAGGTATGGACACAGGACTATAGTTCCGGCCAATCATTTTTACTATTTCGTTTTGTAAATAGGCACCACAAAACAACGAAGCACGCTCAATATCACACACCAGGCACTTCACAAACCGACTCGATAACAGATGATGATATAAGTCAGTGGTTTATGGATCTTGGAGTGTCAGCTCCTTCAAAAACTTACACTGTTAAAAAAATGGTGCGTAAATTTTACGGAAATTTTCTTTCTGCGCAGTATTTTCCATTCATTTTTAGGGTAATTTTACCAGAAATTTTCTGCAGTACCGGAACTTTGACGTATTTAACAGAAATTTGTCCTCATAATTTGGAAACAAAATAATGTAGTTAACAGAATTTTTCCGTAATTAAATTACGGAACCAAAAAAAATCCGGAAATATTGCGGCCAAAATTTTTGAAATATTTCCGTAAATATAACATTTTTAGCTCATTTTTTTATGTTTTTTTTGTTTTTATTTTTATTGTTTTCCTAAAACAGATTTTTCCGTAAATTTACGGAAAATCTGTTTTCTGTCCTTAATTTAACGGAAATTTTAACATGGTAGCTGGCAAATTATCTAGCCCTGTGGACTACTTGTTGATTTTCAACCACAGCTTTAACACCTCTCTTCACCAACATGGACAAACTAAAACCATTTTCTTTGGACATTCATTTTCCTGTAAAAAAAACACTCAATTCACCAAGGTCTACAACCATACTTCCCGAACCGATGGGAAGTTTATTGACCTAGGTAGAGGCTACCTTGACAAAAACATTATGAACCTTTCTCGTCTGCCACCGGTACTGACTTTGTCAAACACCACTTCTTCACCAATTTTCAGGCCAATATTGCAAGACCAAGATTATTTTTGTGCTTTAAAAAAAAAAATCCTTTTCAAAAAAAAACCCCAAAGCTTTTTGGATTATTTACATTGTCTTCCACTTGAAGAGCCCTTGTAGTAACGAGATTTGGCTTTTTTTTTTTGTAAAACCTCGTATATGAAAAGCCATTGTAAAATATGGAGTTTGTCTGTAATCAGAGTAAGCAACAACATCTTTAGTTTTCCTAAACTTTAACAGTGCCTATCCCGATCATGCACCAAATTTCTGAGGTCAGCATCAACTCAGGGTTCGAGCGTTGTTTGACTCTGACATCTCTAACGGAGCAATGGTCATTCAAAACAGATATAACATATTTTTTGAAGATGCCCAGGCAATTCCATTGGCTAGTGGCCATGTAACTTCAACAAATTAACAGAATCAACTTCTCAAAAATGTTGGTGGTAATAATTTTTTCAAGCTCCTCATTTGGTGGTTTTGTGCCTGTTATTTTGAGCCTTTTGATGGTTTTACTGGTAACAATAGGTCATATAATGATCACTAAGACCCACAGTTATTACAACCATGATGGCAGAATCTTATTTGAATCAGAGACAATCTCAGATCGAATACAAGATTCACTAGTTTAAAGTCACTCCGGTAGGATCCCCTTAATTAATTGCTTCCGAATCAAACAAATAACAAAAATGAATGAAGAGCTTGACTATGGAGTCCCTCGGTTTGAAAAAAATTGGCCTTAAATCCAACAAGAGCATGACTTCTAGGTCACCAAACGATCCATTGTTGAGACATTGAAATCTTCCAACGTACTAAAAAAGCGGTATTCGTCTGGGGACGATAACAAGTGCCAACCAAAATGGGTTTTAGATTTTGGTACGAGATGTCAATAATATCCAACTTGATTCAGATTGTGTGATGGAGTTCATTTCTGGGATTATAAGCCAAGTCAGCCCTAATGTACATACAAACCCACTCCCTCCCCCCTCTCTATTTCTGTCCATTCTTCATATGGTATTTGGAATTTCAATTGCAAGTCTCACAGTCTCATCAAGCCAAGTTTCAGTTATCCGTATACCGCTGCATTGTTTGACCGAGCAATACAATTTAAGTTCATCAATTTTAGGGAGAATACTACGGGCATTAACATGAATGCACTAAGTCCTTGTGTTTTAAAAAATATAAAAACCATTCAAACGTTTATGGGTCAGATTGCGAAGGCGGTGGAACCGTCCGATGTGGTGAGTACCCTCGATCATTATGGTCGGGCATCAATCCATTACTGTAAGGCAGCTGTTCCATTAAACATTTTGTGGGCAGGTAAAGTCGCACTCCTCACCCGATTGAACCATTCTGCATATTTGACTTTGTTTGAAATTACAACAGTTCACCCTTGTACCCACTTCAAACAAGAATCACAGGAAACGGGCTTTGCTAGACCTTATCACACCTTAATTAGATGCTGCATGTTTTCTGAGTCTCGCAGAAGTATCCTGGACCAATGGCTTAACGTCCCATCCAAAAGCAGACCCATATAATACCATGGTCTGATTTGCTTTGACATGATATGTTAGTGTACCAGTTTTGTCATAATTCCTTTCCATTTTGATTGGTTGTTCTTTGATGAAATATGAAGTTAGAACAGCTTTTCATGTCCATACTCAATTCTAGGGCTGAGGGAATGGAGAGCTAAAATTTTGATCAATGTTACAGTAACAAATAACTAAAAAACCATGTGCGGCTCCTCTCTACACCATGGCTCGTCATGCATTAACAATATGTAATTCACACCACCAGTAATGAAACCTAGTAGCTACGATGACCTGGCATGATGATGTTTTCAATATACTAACAGTAACAGTAGTACCAGCCTGCTAGGCTATGACCACAACAATTAAAGTCATCTAAAAACACGATAACATTTTAACAAGATTATAGGGGGCATTCCAACAGCCTAAGATCGAAAGCTGTCGGTAAATACACTGCGCAATTGAAGCAGTCTTTCCATAAGGTCATGCAGTACAGTAGCGATCATAACTTCTCAATTGCGTAATGCTGTTGAATTCTGCATAATGCTGTTGAATTCTTCTCCCGTACGTAGTAGGAAATGGGTGCCAGAATTTAAACCAAAGATTTTATTAAATTTCCAAATGACGAGATCAGTGAGCCTTGGTTTGTTAAATAAGCCCGACTTCACTTCCGCCACAGATGAAATAATCATCAAGAAATATTAAAAAAATCGATGCAGTATAATCAGAGCCCAGCTCCGACACGTCTGGTGTGGTGTGTGGCGGTGTAACAACGCCGCGTCAAAATCGTCGGTCATCAATCAGCATGGTGTAAGTATGGAAAATACGTTTGTCCATACTGTGATCGGTTACCCGTATCACAAGTATCACCATGGATGGATGTATTATCGGCCTCTTCAATAGTGGAGGAGTGGTCCATATCCACTTCCTTTTCAAAACCACCTCTGGTAATGCTTCCAGATTACACGCCTGAGCTGGCACATTCTGCTTGTACTTCCGAGCTTTTGGTGCACCCCAGCTTGTTTTAGGCTGGTAGTCATGGCGGCTTTTTCCGTTGCCAACCAGCGGCAAGCCTCTTTTGTTCTCGTCGTTTCGAAGAAGGGGATTCCTCTTCTTTTTCTTGTTCCTCTTCTCGTCCTTTCACGGTCTCGCAGTTTTCATAGCAATTGCAGTGGTGGTTTCCAACTGCTCCTGCGTAGGTAAAACTGGATCACGCGTCTTACTTTTCCACACAATATTCAAGAAATACCCATTGCCTTGAACATTTCAATGTGGAATATCGGTTCACTGGTTAACGCTCAAGCCTCTGTATATTTATAGAGATTGTGGTCCAAGTACTGGAACTCATTGAGTCGCCATAAATTTCCGAGACCGGTACCAATCCACGACCTCACTTATCAACCAGTGAAGGAAATAAATTAATTAGGACAATAGACACTCTATTATAAATACCTAATAGTGTATTTTACATTCTATGGTGTTACGGATGCCGTGTCATTTTTTTTTTCTTGCCGTACTCTGTGCCAACAAGCGTAGCTATCAAAGAGTTACCTAAAACGGTTCCTCTGTGTAACTTCACGAAAACATGGATGCCCTTTACAAATCAGCTCGCGGAAAGAAATTTGATCAAAATTGTGAGCCATGAGCCATTTCCTGCATAGTCAGGTCGACGTAATGGTTGCAATGAGCGCACATATTCGGTGTACGTTGTAGATGTTCGTGCTCGGGACTCGTGAAGTCGATATGCTTGGTAATGTACCCCAAGTACATGAAAATGAGACTAAATTTTGAATAAAAATAACGTGAGCAGTTTTAGATTTGTTTTGAAATTAATGGTCAATAATGCCGATTAAGGGGATTTGCCCGTAGCGGCTCCACAGGAGCTCGGCAACCCTTAAATCCCAATCCTGTATGAAAACCCTACTCTAGTCTCGAACCATCGGGTCTCCTCCCCCCCCCCCCCCCCCATTTTTTCTGTCAAACTGTGCAAAACCGACACAGATCCCATAAAACGTTCTCTCTAGCTAGCTTCACAAAAACATGGGATGACCTCTGAAAAAATCAGAGTCGGGAACGGGAAATTTTGATGCAGATGTGGTTCGACATGAGCCTGCTCCTGTCAATACGTCAGGTGTTTCATGAGCGCATTTTCATTCTCGTGTACGTTTGTAGAGGTTACGTGCCGGGACCTCGTGAAGTCGGATACGCGTGGTAGGCCCCCAAATATATGAGAAATGAGACTAAATTTGATAATAATAAATATAGGGAAAATGAGACTAAAGTTAAATAATAATGTTCTAGGAATTTTTGAAAAAAGCGCTAAAATTGAATTTTCAAAATGCATTTATTTTTTGCTTTTTTTAATTTATTTAGGTAAAATGATGTTTTTTCTTGCTGTATCTTAAACAGTAAAAACATTCTTTCAAATGTATTTGAAGAAGGCAAATGGAGAAAAATAAATGCGATTTAATTGATTTTTCCCCATAGAGTACTCGAGGAGCTCGCGTCGGCAACCTCCAAAACCCCAACCCTAGTATCCAACATTGTTTGCCCTTCCCCCAACCTGGGCGTGAACCTCCTAATGCATTAGCTTTACCCCCCCCCCCCCACCACAGACTTGACATCGCTTGTTTTTTGTTTTTTGTTTTGCTCTTTATAAGAGTGGTTACCAGCAGTCTATAAATATCCATGGTGAGCCTTTCGGGGTGAGCGATCTTCGGCAGACTACTATTCCTTTCGTTCTAAACAGTCGAGTAAAACATGGAACAGGGGTCGTCCTGCCCTAACAACATTTCACAGCCGCACTTGCACGTTTATAATAGTCTTGGGTGACTGTCGTGCTACCTCCCCTCAGGTGCTTTGGCAGTGATCCCCGGGGTTAGTAACCTACGGTCAGTGGTTACTGGGGGAGTATCTTCGTGATACCAATTTCAATCTTCAGTCTACTGCTTGCCCATCTGTAGTAATGATGGTAAATAAAAGTCGCATAAATTACTGCTTGATTTAGACTTGTTTCATCCGGGCGAAGGACGAATAAATGTAGGACGAAAACCTTTTACTTTTCAACACAATTTCCACTTTTTGAAAGCCCTCGTCCATTTGCAAAGCAATTTTCTGTATTATAGGAAAGGCCCTCACCTTTGACAAACTATTTCAGCACTAAAATGGATAAGGGGGCCCTATAGCCCTTAAAATTCATAAAGTATATTATATTAAAACTAGAATTTCGCGGTTCCGGCATTTGCGGCTCGCCTCTATTCAAAGAATGTAAGCCGTGGGCCGCCCAGCCTATCTTACAACTTGACCTCACATGACCTTTTAACTTTTACCTGGGGGGGGGGGGAGGGCACATTAACATTTGACCTCATCACAAAAAGAGGGATCCCATGTTACACCCATGACAAGTTAGATTCTTCAGCTTTTTAATGGAGTTCAAATTTTACATTTTTAGGTTAGCTTTCACTTGACCTCACTCTGCTTTGAACCTTACCCGTTGTCTTTGACCTCATTAACATATGAGGAATCCAATGGTGCACCTATACACAAGTTTGGTCCTAATTGACTTCAACTTTCAATTTAGGTCAATATTTTCAAAATTAGGGACAACATACCACACATTACACACCATGCATACACATTCACACACCACATACACAAAACCCATTAAGATTGCTAATTGTGGTCCTGCCAGCTATTCTGGCGGCCAACAAAAAGGTATTCCGCGCTGAAAGATATTATTTTTCTAAACGATATCTTTTTTGTAATTGTTTAACTTTAGAACATGCTTCTTTTGTGAAATAAAAATACAAATTAATTGCACCGCAAAAGGTAGCATGAAAGGCCTACGGACCCCCCCCCCCTCCTCCACTTACGGGAGTGCACCCAATCAGTTTCCACATGTGACCTTTTACCTATTGTGACTACACATGTATGTAGACTTATGTTACTGCCAAATAACCTTAGTAAATTAATTAAAACATTCTGTCTGTATGTGATTTTGATCCGGAACTCATTTCCCTGTACAATAAATGGGAAAATCCTGGGTTTGCACGAATTTTTACGCATGTTACGTCCATAAGCATACCAAATCAGCAATAAAAAGTAATTTATGGGCAAATCATGTATCCACCACAAAAATTGGGCAGAAACGACGGAAAATGCCAATGATCCTTGCGCTTACACCATACACTTCAACAATGTTATGGAACCAACTCTAGACTAAGTCCTATATATGACACCAAATTTCTAATCTCCATGCCTCATTGGGTATTTTCGTTTTTATTTTTGTATTTAAACGTTTATTAGACGAAAATCTCATCCGTAAAAGAGCCATGCGAAAAAAATTGGTCACTTTGGGGTAATTAATTTTGGTATATTTATCTCATCTCGCAAAAACGATTCGTTAACTTTTAGTGGCAAAAAATGGATCGCTTTTCGGCCGGCAATAAAATCATTGTTTCGCCCCAATTTCTTAAATCGATCACATTCTGTTTTTTTCTTCACATGAGTCCCTTTTTTGTAACCCCCCCCCCCTTGTATTTTCGTTACGAACATCCGTTCCCGGATGACGTCACTATGACGTCACAAGATGAGGAACTAAAGAAGGTATTGGATATAGGTTGGAAAGTCGCTCTGAGTATATAAACTAGTAATTCTCATCAAGTAGAGCCACAAACCTGTGAAAATTGAATTTGTAACACGATGGCTGTAGCGCCCTCTATTGAAACTCCAGGCCCTCGCTCCGCTCGCCCTACCACACGGCTTCGGCGATCCTGGCACGGTTGGTGGACTAAATTTTCATGCGTCCTTGACCAAGACTACTTATTTAATGAATTTTCATTTATCAAAATAGTGCTTAGGGGCTTAAAGTCCGTCAGCAGTTAGGCCAAAAATCCCGTAAATATACAGCCTATACAGTTCCAGTCAAATTCTGTAAGATTTTACAGTTTGATTACACTTATGCATAACATTGGTTGATATTAGTGGATGTCTAATTTAGGGTTTCCCCTGCTTGTTATTCTACACCATTCACATCTCTGTAAAAAAATACCATTCGCAATTTATGTTTTTAAGTGTTTTTGATTGAATACGTAATTTGATGCATAATTTCCCTGGCAGTAAATACTGTAAAAATAAATTTTTACACTTCAGAGAGTAAAATGCTTATTCTTTTTTTCTCGTAACAATTACAAAAGTGATTTCTAAAATGAGGCCCAGATGGCCGACCACGTTATTATGGCCCTCACTCACCCAATTGACACCCCATATTGATATCGCTTGTCACTGAACCCAAACTGTGGTTCTTAGATACCCCCCCCCCAAAAAAAAAATAAATGAATACATTAAAAAAAACATCATGGTCCTAGGCCGTCGGACCACTAGTGTCGCCCTGTTGTGAATGATAGGCCTCATGATGACCTTTGACATTGACATGTACTTTGACCTCATCAACAATGAGGATTTGCTAGTAACACCCTAAACTAACTTGGTTGCAATTGAACTTAAACTTAATTCTATGAGGGGTTTGCGAGTAAATATCCTAACCCACTTGGTTTCAATTGAACTTAAACTTAAATGAGGTTTGCGAGTAATATCCATACACCAAGCTGGGTTGTCAATTGAACTCATAGATGAAAAATTTGAGCCCATTTTTTTAAGAAATCGGAACATGTTTAGATTTAACCTTTCATGATGACCTTTGAACATTTGCATTTTGGTGGTATTCTCCATAACCAAAGTTATTATTCGTACAAACTTTACTTTTTTTTAAATCCTTATAACAAGACGAACACTTTGGTACCTTTTTACAGCGTCCAAGCACTTTTCAATTTTTGACCCTGTATTATGAATTTCCCCCTCCTGGATTTTCTCGCCACACTTTCTCGAGGGCACCCGCGCTAATTTGTTCTTAACCTTCATAGAAGACAAATCCACTGAGAATATGGGATCGATCAGAGCTATTCAAAGGCTCAGTGTGAAAATCTTCTTAAGTTATAATTTTATTATCAGTCACGTTTTTATGTGCTTTGATAACTTAGTTTTCCTCTAGTAAACTATTCTGTTACGCTCGAAA
>JAMKCH010067880.1:0-10744 GCA_023653785.1 Ophioderma brevispina | reverse complement strand
AAGAGGAGAAGAACTCTTTCTGGATCTACGGCGACGGCTCAGTCGATTGACTTGATTGAAGTAGACGGAGAAGTCAAGCCGCTGAAAGCTAGATGACGACCCGACTGTTGGCCCGATGGAGGAGTGGTTAGAATAACTTGTATTCGAAGAACCACGATGGCGACCCAACGGTTGAATCGGCGGAGGAACGGTTAAATAATTCACACCCTGAGAACCACGGAGACGGCCCGAAGGGTTACTAGTGGACGGACGGGCGGACCGGAAACAACTGTAGTCTTGGGTAGAAAGTGGAGAAATTAAATATCCCGCTTTATCGTTATACCCTCTGCATGAAACAACACTAACTCCCTTCGGAGCCAAGGAGGGAACTCTGTCTTTTCATTGAAAGAATATCTACTCCGCCATCACCATAACAAGTCTCAGTTCCTCTACATACACTCATGACCCCGTCGTATACTACGAAACATCGGCGCCCGCGCCACCAACATATTAATTCTAGCCACGGGATCTAATACACGGCCGTCAAGAGGTGACGAGCTGACTTAGAATTAATCATCATTCTTTTAATTAATTCTATATCATCACCACACCGGGCCACCAAGCCGCCAGAAAAGCCGCCAGACTTACGAGTACCACCGGTCCGTATTCATCCCTTATCCGCATCAATAAGTCTTAACAAAGGCCGCTGGGCTTCATTCAACGCCGGCCGCTACGGAGTCGCCCCCTCAGTTCTTTATTCAACTCCAACACCACGACGCCGGTGACTGAGGTGTTATGGTTCACACCAACTGCTAAAAGTGCCAGACTGACTTCTCCAGTATTGTTAATCATCACTGAACTGAGCAGATTTTCTATCGGTTTTGGAGAGACTGAGACGCCGGTGGAATCACTGAGTGTATTGTAACCGTCATAGGCCACGGCTGATTTTCTTTCGACCCTTATAAGACGGCACCGTCGGGCTACTCACCGTTGATAATTTTCCAATTCACCATGAATGTAAGGAGTGGATAGACCAGACAGTCTAAGTATCACTAAATCCACTCGGATTTACATAAATCAACGGCCCTTATCATCACAACTGCACAGGTGGCTGGACGAGCTTGCCCTATAACTGTCTAATAGCCCTCTGTGCAATCCTCTGTACCTCTGTACATCAATGGTGTATAAAAACCATAGACGGGTTGATGTCCCTCTTCCATCATGTGTGTCACCTGCCTTTATATCTCCAGATATGATCATCAGCTCAATAAAATAATATCCAACCACAATAGTACCCGTACAGTCTCCTTCTATCCACGTTGTACGTCTTGAACAGTTTACCAGCCAATGCAGTTGCGTCACCATCTGTTTTGATATTCAAGGAAGTGGCCCTGCCATCCTCCAGGCATGCTCCCCTACCTGGCTCCAGACTCATCTAATCATTACTTCAGTTCCTGTATATAGTGCACCCTGTGTTGTTATGCTTTTGGTCTCTCCGTTATCTTTTTACTTGCACGACGAGCTTTTGACGTCAATTCTGCACACATCCAAGTATAGCTTTTACAGCTGAATATGTATTACCACACCAAGTAGATAATAACACCTGGAAGCTAGAATCAAAGGTAGACTTGACTGCTCTGGAAGCGTCTTCGGTTGCGGGGAGAGGTGACACTTCACCGGTCAAAACTTCTTTCTTATTCTTCTTATCGTATGCACAAGTCATTGGTAATGGTTTGTGGTGGTGTAGTGTTTCAACTAGTGTGCGATCCGGGGCCGCGTGTTATCCAGATCGGACGTCCTAACAGGCCCGCTATTTGAGGCTGGGGCGGATTGGGACAGTCAGGGGTTTCCACCCTACTCTTATTCGACACTGACTGCGATGTAATGTACAGTTTGACCCTACTGCACACGGGACCGAGGACGGGAGGCTTTCATGATCCATTTGCCAATTCCAAGTGAACCATGGAGGAGAGCGGCATTCTGTATTTAATCAATAGCTGGATACAGATCAAATCCAGAATTGATAGTACCCGAATAAATCCCAGCAAGTGCCACGACCCCACCGGGATTCGAACCCGGGAAATCTTGGTTGTAAATTTGCGCCAGAGGCAAGCACCCTAACCGCTAGGCCACGCTCTCCCCACCGGTAAACGACCCGGAGGGAGATGCCCTGAACGGTGATGGAGCTGTCTTAGCCTTGGCCTTTTGTCTCTTTAACTTTTTCTTATATTACACGTCCAAATTAATCAAAGAATTTCTGGATCTCCAATTCTGACTACCCTTAGTGTATATTACAAGGTCTCTCTCTTGAACAGCTTCTGCACTTCACACACAGGTCATGCGGGTCCTCTTGTCCTCGAAGGAACTCTTTACATCCTAACTCTTCGAGCGGCTCCTTTGAACTTGAAGGGTCATCATTCTGCAACATCAAAAGTAAACATACTTGTAACGGTTGTTAGGTACGGGATGACCCGCGCCGACATCGGGAGTTCCAAAGGGTAGAGCAGAATAAGGCCAAGGAGACAAGATGAACGACAGAAGACATACAGACACCCACCCAAAAAAAATCGGCACGAGCTGGTAGTATACTGTGAGAACACAAATGACATGGTTGGCCACCGCGAGGCTACGACAAGGGCGAAAAATATAACTATTGTTACAGCCCCCAAGAATTAGCAATGATTTATTTTACTTTGAGTAAGACTAAGTCATAAATTAGCACATAAAATATTGTAAATTAATCTATTCTAACATAATATAAAATATACCTGGATTATGTGCATACACTGGTGTTGTGAGGCAAATAGAATGAAACAGAAGAATTCAGAGAAAACAGAAAACCGGAGAGCGTCTAGAACCTTAGTGATTGTCATTAGAAAGTTCTGGAGTCTAGGAGATCAACCCAAGGTAATAAGAGTCTGACCAAAGGTGGCGCACTGCTGATAATAAACCGTCATGAGTAGCTGCTGTGAGATCCCAAATCTATACAGTACATGTGGAATGGTGAGGCATTTCCAGACTTATGATTTAATGGACTAGTTTAGCACATGACTCATATAGAGAGGACCAGATCCTTCTAGTATTGTTTGAGAGGATATATCAAGCTCTGGTGAGAGAAGATGAGTCAGAGTATTACAACATCTTACTCCAAGTTATTAGTAGAGTTTCTTAACATCGTGCTCCAAGTAATTAGCAGTGTTTCCAAGTTGACAGTGACAGTAACTAGGCAAGCGGGACGAGAGGTTGAAAATTCCAAAAGCGGCAATGGTCCACAACATCAAAATTTTGTGTTGAACAAATTTTACTAATACTAAAAAATAATAAACAATATAAAAAAAATAAAAAAAATAAAATAATTTGCATATGTAGAAATATGATTTTTTTACCTCATGCATGCAATTGCATATATTAAAAGGTGTTCCAGAGGTAGTTGGACATTTTCTTCTGTTACAGTAAATGCAGGGAAGCTACGGACATGCGGTTTCTTGCTCATGTTAGGAATGTGCTACTCTATCAAAATTAAAGTAGACGTTTTCCAAAGTTTGGTTATAAAGGGTTGTTTAAATTTGTATTTTTCATGCAAAAAATGTTTAAGCAGTTCGTCGAGTTTCGATTAATCTTTTGCTTACCATAAAAACCATGCATTTTTTTCAGTTAACCAAAAACCATGTTTATGAAAACAGTACACTGCAAAATTGGAGCACACAGAAACAACACCAGTTTTGATGTAATCAACAAATTCTACGTGGCCTTGTTCTCTCATTTGGTGTAGTAAAAATACAGCCAGGGGCTGCTGCCTGTTCTAACTAGTACACAGTATTATTTCTGTCACGCTCTCGTTACATAAGGACAATTCACCCATTATCAGAATACCATATGCACAAATGGTTCTCATTGTCGCAAGAGTTTCTATGATAAAGAACTTTAAAGTCCTCTCTATTTCGCTTATTTCTTCCCAAATTTTCCACCATCGTCAATATGAATTAGTAAAATAGTGATTGCGAAACGTTATTGTCGGTGCATTTTCCATGACCTCGGGCACGTTTCTTTCATCTTTCAACTTGCACCAGGCAAGTTGTAGGAGAAAGGCCGGATGGATTGGGTTTGTAACCCTAAGCATTAAAAACCAATCACAACTGTCCAGTTGATCTTGCATGTCAGTAATATATTCGCATCATCAGGTAGATAAATCGTTATAAAGCTTAGCCGGTACAAAAAAAACCGTTAAAAACCAAAGCCTTCTTCAAACAACAACCTGCCACGCACATCGTCAGCATCGGTATATCTGAGCAATGGATACCCCCAGAACTAAACCAGTTAAACGATGAGTTGGCGCCAGGAGCCTAATTAAAGCTTACATAAGGGCATGCAGGAGAGGAGGAAGGCAACCTAAATTTGGCATCAACAATTCGGCCCCTAAGTGGTTATGGCAACAACAATTATACCGGTTAATTGTTTTAATTAGATGCCAAACAGTAAGATACAACTACTGCACTTTTCTTTATTATCTGTGATACAAAAGTTCTTTAGGTACGCCATGTACCTCTGTCCATATTGTCATTTGGCAATAAAATGCTCGGATGTGCAAAGCGTGCTCTATGCTATCTATAAGCTCATAGGTACTAAAAGTTATGTTGATGAAAATTTAACACCTCCGACCTATAACCCCCAACCTACAATAACACACATCAATACCTGACAACATGCAGTTGTAGACCCTATTTTTTTTTTCATACTTGACTGATTGTGAAGGAAATGCCACACACAATCGCCATCATACAGCTAAGCAAGAAGAATGTTAATCCTATAAAAGAACTTAACTAATCAACTGCATGGTGTTCCAGTATTACTGACTACTAAAAAAGAAGATCAGGGTAGACTACATGATACTTCGAACACTGGGAACGCAGGGGTTATTCTTCCTGCATCAAGTTCCCTAGTGGCTTTATAACCCTTTACACTAAACATACAGAAACATCCTGCTGGGCGATCGCTCCAAAACAATCTCGAGCTGGAAGCTCCAAAGTCCGTCAATAACAGTTGTGGTCAGCATCGCCTTTCACATTATTGGGCGTTTTTTGATCACAGCCAGTGGCATGTAAAGTGCATTTATGTGTGTTTACAAACTGTTGCGCATGTACTGTAATTAGGATGTGGAACGACGGCCATATCCAGTGTAGTTATTATTATTGCAGCACAGTGCATCAAAATGTGATATAAGTGAGATTGAGTATCATTCGGGCTCAATCTTCAAAGGTAATTCAACACATAAATTATATTATAAGAGCACAAACTGAAACTCAATGGAGAAATGGTACAGAAGCCACAAAGCAAATTTGAGAAAATCTTTGGCGCAGCCCCCCCAAAGAACAAACATGACAAAACAATGACCAAATTCCAACGGTTTCAAAGGTTTAATATGCCCCTTACAAGCCAAAATATTGAGGCTAACAGTTAAGTGTCCCTACGATGCACTTGAGGGTTACAGAACCCAAAATCTTAACTTGACTGACTTTTCGCAACACTCAGCCAAAGATATTCAAAGTACAAACTGAAGGATGTCTGACGCATCAACCAACCGCCTGGCGCTCGAGCCCTGGCTGCTCACTCCTCGCTTCCAAGAGAACACATAGCTTGTGGGATGGCCGGACTAAGACGCTGGACTTGGTTTTCAGTTTCACATGGCGCAATGCCTTGTCAGGCATTGTCTGCAGAACTCTTCCATCTGCCAAAAGTTCCGAGGAGCGGAATCATGAGCGATCAGCACAATATCCCAACGTGATGTTGGTCTGAGGACGTGCCCACTTTTGTCGCTCTTGTAGCTGGGGTAGGTATTCTTGAAACCACGCCGACCAAAAGATATCAGCCCAAATATGAACTTGCCGCAATCTTCTTTTCAATGTATGGTCCACTTGGTGCGAGATTTAATGGAGGCAGATTTGCTCTGATCATAAGCAGCAAGTGGTTGGGTGTTAATGCCTCTACATCATTCTTATCCCCTGAGACTCTTGTCAATGGTCTTCCATTGATGATTGCTTCACTTCGCATAGGAAGGTCTGAAGGATCTCATCAGTCACAATGTCTGCTCTCTGAGTATGGAACGCATTAACTTCCTTATCATGAGTATTTGCCTTTCCCCTACGCCGCCAAAGTGAGAAGCTCCTGGGGGGTTGAAAACCCAATCAATGTCTTTCTGCAGAAGCGCACTATGAATCTTGCTTGATTTTCCCATCTTGATTTCCTACTTATCTCTCTTCTGTGCTACACTATATTGTTCATTATCTGATCTTAGTCCCCATTTGGACTTGTTCCCCTCCTGGACAATGACATCTTCTTATGGCGGCAAATCAGGAATCGGTTTTTTTTTCTGTCTAATGAGTCGGACTTTTCTAGAGTCGCACGCACTGCCAGACAGGTAAAGACAAACCCCTATCGTTTGACAACGCTACGGGCCGCGATTACTTACAATCGGACCAAAGAGTCCATGCCCACTCTGTAAATGGGAGGTCACTGGATTCACCCTGTAATGAGGCAAATGGCCATCTCTGCTTTTGCCAATTGCACGCTACGCCTACAGATGACCGCACTGTGTGATCTTCTCGCAGATGAGGTTAGCACTTATAAATCCCGTAGCGTTGGTGTAAGTGCGACAACATGTGATTTATGCCACTGTGACCAGGCTCTCATGGTCGTGTTGAAGGCATGAGCTGTGATACCCAGGATCCTTTGGCAAAATAGCTGGATATTTTAGCACATGACTCATTAGAGAGGACCAGATCCTTCTAGTATTGTTTGAGAGGGGATATTCAAGCTCGGGTGAGAGAAGATGAGTCAGGGTTACACAATTACTCAAAAGTTATTAGTGAGGTTTTCTTAACATTCGTGCTCAAGTTATTAGCAGAGTTTCAATGGTGACAGTGACAGTAAAGGCAAGAGGGACGAGAGGTTGAAATTTACAAAAGCGGCAATGGTCCCACAACATCAAAACTTTGTGAAAAATTAATAAAACAAATCCTAGCGCATAAAGCGTAAAATCTGCAATAATTTGCATATGTAAAATAGATTTTTTAGCCTAATTTTGGCATGCAATTTGCATAAAAGGGGGTTCCAGAGGTAGTTGGGCAGTTTCTTCTGTTACAGTAAAATGCGGAAAGCTACGGACAGCGTGTTTTTGCATAATGTTAGACAAATGTGCTACTCTATCAACATAAAGTGAAGTTTGCCAAGTTTTTTGTTACTAAAGGTTGTTAAATTTGTATTTTTCATGCAAAAATATGTTTTTTAAGCAGTTTCGCGAGTTCGATTAATTTTGCTTACCATAAATAACCATTGCATTTTTCTTTTCAGTCAACAAAAACCATGTTTATGGACAGTCTACACTGCAAAGTTTGAGGGCACCAGAAACAACACAGGTTTTATGCACTTCAACAAATTCCTATTTACGTGGCCCCTTGTTTCTTCTCATTTGTGTGTATAAAATTACCAGCCAGGCTGCTGCCATGTTTCTAACTAGTAACACCCGTATTATTTCCTGTCACGCTCTGTTACATAACAGGACAAGCAACGCCATTTCAGAATACATAGGCATAGCACAAATGGTCTGCATTGTCGCAAGCATTTTCTAATGATAAAGAACTTTTTAAAGTCCTCTCTATTTTCTATAATTCTTTCCCACAATTTTCACCCATCTCAATATGAATTAGTAAATAGTGTTGCGAAACTATTGTGTGGTGCATTTTCCGATACCGCGGGCAAGTTTCTTTCATCCTTTCAATGCCCCAGGCAAATTTGTAAGAGAAAGGCCGATTTGGTTGTAACTCTAAGCTATTATAATACAAACTCACACCTGTACACGTTGATCTGGCTCTCAGTAATATTTAATTTTTTTTTTTTCCCCTGATTCATCAGGTAGTAAACGTAAATAAAGCTATCGGTACAAAAACCGTAAAAAACCAAAGCCTTCTCAACCCACCTGCCCCCACATCTTCAGCACGCGTCCTACTGAGCAATGGATATAACTCCCCAGCCCAAACCAGTACACGATGAGGGCGCCAGAGCCTAATTAAAGCATTACTAAGTGCATGCCAGGAGGCGGAGGAAGGCAAACCTAACTTGGCATCAACATTCCGGCCCCTAATTGTTTATGACCAACAATAATTTATACAGGTTTAATGTTTAATTAAGGATGCCAAACATAAGATACAACTACTGCACTTTATATCTGTGATCCAAAAGTTCTTTAGGTACGCCATGTACCTCTGTCCATATTGTCCTTTGGCAATAAAATGCTCGGATGTGCAAAGCGTGCTCTATGCTATCTATAAGCTCAATATGATATAACAAGTTTATGTTGAAACTTTCAATCTAACACACAATACTACACACATCAATACCTGACAACATGCAGTTGTAACCACTAGACACTGATTAGTGAATGAATGCACACAATAGCCACATACAGCTAAGCAAGAATGTTCATCCTATAAAAGAACGTACTAATCAACGGCATGGGGTCCAGTAGTACTACTGATACTAAAAAAGAATATCAGGGTAGACTACCTGATACTTCGAACACTGGGAACGCAGGGGTATTCTTCCTGCCTCAATTTCCTATTGGCTATAACCGTCACTAAACAACAGAAAAGTCCTGCTGGGCGATCTGCTCCAAAACCACGTCGACTGGAAGCTCAAAGTCCGTCAATAACAGTTGTGTCAGCATAGCCTTGTAACATATTGCGTTTTCTTGCGCACAGGCAGTGCATGTAAGTGCATTTTTTATGTGGGTTTTACAAACTGTTGCGCATGTACTGTAATTAGGATGTGGAACGACGGCCATCATCCGTGTAGTTACTTATATCAGCACACAGTGCCTCAAAATGCTGAATCTAAGTGAGATTGAGTAGCATTCGGGCTCAATCTCCAAAGGTAATTCAACACATAAATTATATTATAAGTTATCACAAAACTGAACTCAATGGAGAAATGGTCCAGAAGCCACAAAGCAAATTTGAGAAAAAATTTGGCGCCGCCCCCCACAGAACAAAACATTAGCCAAACTGACCAAATTCCAACAGTTTTTTCAGGTATATGCCCCTTACAAGCAAAATATGAGGCTAACAGTTAAGTGTCCCTACGATGCACTTGAGGGTTCACACCCCAAATCTTCACTTGATGCACATTTTCTGCAACTCAGCCAAGATATCAAAGTGCAACTGAAATGTCGACGCACATCAACCAAAAACCGCCTGGCCGGCCGAGCCCTGGCGCTCACCTCCTCTGCTTCCCAAGGAACACATACTTGTTTGTACGGACGGACTAACGCGGACCTTGTTTTCAGTTTCACCTCCGGGCGCCCCTGCCCCTTGTCAGGCATTGTCTGCAGACCTCTTGCCATCTGTGCCAAACGTTCCGAGGAGCGAATCATGAATCCATCAGCACATATCCCCACGTTGAGTTGGTCTGAGGACGTGCCCACTTTTGTCGCTCTTGTAGCTGGGGTAGATTTTCTTTCAACCACGCCGCCTAAAGATATCAGCCAAATACTGAATTCTGTGCCGCCAATCCTTCTTTTCATGTCGGTCCACTTGGTCCGATATAACTGGAGCAGATTCTGCTCTGACTTCATAAGCACAAGTGTTGGGTGTTAAGATGCCTCTAAATCATTCATATCCCCTGAGACTCTTGTCAATGTCCTTGTCCATTGATATGTGCTTCACTTCGCATAGGAGGTCTGCAACGCTCATCCGTCTGCTCTCTGAGTATGGAACGCATTAACTTCCGAATCTGCGTATTTGCCTGTCCCCATACGCCGCCAAAGGGACCCAGACACACGCCCTGGGGGTTGAAAACCCAATCAATGTTCTTTCTGCAGAAGAGCACTATGAATCTTTGCTTTATTCCAATGCTTGATTTCCTACTTAGCTCTCTCTTCCTCTCTGTGCTCCCACTATATTGGTTTCCCATTATCTGATCTTTATCATTTGGACTTGTCCCCTCCTGGCAATGAATCTTCTTATGGCTGCAATACAGGAATCGGTGTCTAATGAGTCGGCTTTTCATATGCTGCCACGCACTGCCAGACAGGTAAAGACAACACCGATATCGTTTGACATGCACGGCCGCGGCTTTACTGTCAATCGACCAAAAAAGAAAGGTCCATGCCACTCTGTAAATGGGGGGTCCCCGGATCTCACCCTGTCATGAGGCAATCTGGCCATCCTTCTGCTTTTGCATTTTGCCGCTGACGCCTTCAAGATGACCACTTGTTGATGATTCTTCTCGCAGCTGAGTTAGCACTTATAATCCAGTAGCGTTGGTGTAAGTGCGACAACATGTGATTTCGCCACTGTGACCGTGCTCTCATGGTAGTGTTGAGGCGGAGCTGTGATACCCGGATTCCTTTGGCAACATAGCTGGATATTTTTTACACATGACTCATATAGAGAGGACCAGATCGTTCTAGTATTGTTTGAGAGGATATATCAAGCCTCGGGTGAGATAAGATGAGTCAGAGTATTACAACATCCTTACTCCAAGTTTGAGTGGAGAGTTCTAACATCGGCTCCAATTTATTAGCAGAGTTTCCAAGTTGACAGTGACAGTAATAGGGCAAGCGGGACGAGAGGGGAAATTGACAAAAAAGCGGCATGGTCCCACAACATCAAAATTTTGTGAAAATTATAAACAACATCCTAGCGCATCCACCTTAATCCTGCAATAATTTGCATATGTAGAAATATGATTTTTTTACTAATTTGCTAGCAAT
>JAMKCH010067876.1:0-83956 GCA_023653785.1 Ophioderma brevispina | reverse complement strand
CAGGTTTTAGCAATACAACGGATGTGCATAGATGCCGTCGTTAATATTATGACCATGTAAAATAACATACAATTTTCAGAAGATATATATATGAAACAAAGATAACAGTTATTTTAGTTGTGGAAATAGCAAAAAATGTCCATTCAAAAGGACAGCTATCAAAAATACATTTACCTAATTTAACCTGGTTACATTTGAGGCATAATTGAGCTACTAATAGATTAGACAAAAAGAAGTAAGATAAACCAGGTACATTCCCTAAAATCCTTAAATGCCAATATTAGCCATTAAAAAATCACCGGGGTAGGTAACCGCTGTAAAACTGATAAATGGAAAATGCACACAAAACTCAACCAACCATTTAATACCGCTATCACCTGCGCTGATTAACAATTAAGTGGCTAATATTTTCCCTCTAGATATTGATCCTTTTAAAACCAGGACCATTTCCCACTCCATTAGCTCATACAATATACAATTTTTTCGAATTAACATTTACCTTTAAAAACTATATTCATGTACTTTGCATTATCGCTTTTATCAAGAAGAGTTCTTGGAAAATGTATGTTCGTCCAACCTCTACAATAGGTATTACTGTAACCTTTGTACCAAGGGGACTGCATCCCACGCTATGCGTTAGCAGTGTCCTATCTCATCTCTTTTATATTGTTTGCTGACCAGCGAAACGTATATTTACAATTTACATTTGTTTTGTTTATCATGCATACGTATATTCTATATTTATATTTGTTTTGTTTATCATTGCATAATTATATTCAATATTGTTATCTTGCTGCGAGATTGAATTAAATTAGATTGAATGATGAATGACTGATTGATGATAGCGATATGATAGGACCACATCAGACCCTCTGACCTGGCCATACTGTTGAAAATGACATAGCAAAAAGGGGACCGCGTATATGGAGGACAAAAGACCGAGAAGGGAGTTGTCTAAAGTGCCAAATTGAGGATAATAATATGGCCATGTTCAAGAATAATCGAGTACTTTTATCTTGAATAAATCCACAGAACGGTGACCATAGCTTCATTAAGACACACTCATGCAGGCATACAAAGAGAGGGTCTATATAGATAGAGCGGCAAAACGTTACGTAATCTTCAGAAATTCACCGTCTCGCATTTTGCCGACCACAAGAAAACCTAGAGTACCAACAATGAAGCAATGGTGCCTCCGCTTCTTCCAACATACTGTGGGTGCGCTTTGCATAATACACCAATCGGTAGTGATAAAATTATGTATGTGTTAGAGGTGGCCAGGTATAATAACAGTGTACCTGGATCATTGTTGCTCAGATAGCTACTCTTTTTCTCATAATGCAATGCGCGCTTAGGTGAAAAGATGTATCATTGAGGCGGTTTATTGAAATCAAGAACGACTGATGTGTCATTTCATTCGTTGTGTGGCATGGGTAGGACAAAATGAACCACCCAAGAGCACCCCACATCCAACAACCTGACCCTATTTGGCGGATTTTTTGTATCGAATGACATTATGTGTGATACAAGCACCCAAACTGATAATAGTCGTGCAATATTCAAAATGTCAGGCCCAGCACGGAACGACTGGTTTTGAAGCGTTTCACCCCCTTGGGGACATACATTGAATTACTCAGTAGTAGTATAGGGTGACATCACATTAGCTGAACTATTTGACTAAGATGGAGCCACTCAGTAAAGTTAAGTACTGGCATCAAATAACATAAGTGAAATAGCTATTGATACATAAACTCATTCAAGCACGCCGCTTCGCATCATATGATCACTAACAACACCCCGCAACAATAGCCTATTTGAAGGGCGATGTGTATTGTGATGGACCTATCAGGGGTAACGAACAAGTACCATAAACGATTCGTAATTGTGATGCAACAAAGCCCAGGATAATTGAACAACCTGATTTGGGGCAAACAGTACCAATAGCCTATTTGGAGGGCCGATGTTATGTGATGAAAACTTAATCATGCTAACGAGCAGATACCACAAATGCTTATCATTTGATGTATCAAAAAGCCCAGGATAAGTGAACCAATTGAATTTCGGGCAAACAGAGCATCATAGCCTATATATGAAGGGCCGGCGTTTATGTGATGCCAACCTAATCATGCTAAACGAGCGAAAATACCACAAAATGCTAGTCATTATGATGTATCAAGCCCAGGATAATTGAACAAATAATTTTTTGGGCGGCAAACAGATTGACTTGAAGAAGAATACACATACAGTGTAGCATTTTTTAACACGAAGCCGAAGGAACGCAAACGCCTAGTTGACTGAAATGAAGTATAGTAACTCTTACATGCCTTTTATTTACACAAATTGTATAATGACCACCACCTTCATTTGTGATAGTTAATGTATTTGCACTGTGATGCAAAGATTGACTTGAAGGAATATGCATATGAACAAAACAACGATTAAAGGTCAAATGAAAATTTTACAGGCGTTACCACACCAACTTCCATGCTGTCAGTCGAAACACGAATGCGAATATAGAACACCAAAAATAGGCCGTCCATTAGACTAGGACTTAGGATTAATGTTCCAAGAGGGGATTTTGTACTTAGTAGTACAACAACTTCCCACAAGTTTATGATGTATATATGATGCTCACCATAAGCTGTACGGACTGGGTTGACGTGGATATCCGGACTCTCGACACGCATACTCGATAGTAGGTCCAAGTAATTCGCATAACAATGTGATACTCGTATTATATCTTGTACTGTTAACAGTCTTTAAAGTATATGGGTATATCTCAAATATTCCAAACCAACAGCGCGGGGATCCTGGCACCAGATTACACAGTACACATTACACATTCAACTGGATGATCCCAGAACCAACGCCGAACCAGGCATAGAGTTTCGCTAAAGTCCTCACGAGGAAGAACATTTCGCCGTCAACGGTGCCGTAACGCTAATTTGGCACTAGGGAGACGATAACACAATTCGGGAGGAAGAACCGTTTAGCAATAGCAAAGCTGTCGCGAGCTCAAACACCAGATTCCGGGGAGGGTTGCAACCTCACCGGTATCGCTGGCCGACGAGCCCATCGATTGCAAGTTCCAGGTCTGGACTGTTCACTGTCACTAGTTTCTTACCGGCAAAATAGAACAACGGATGAGGCCCTCATTACTCGAGATTAAAACCACGATCAACAACTCCCGTATTAGGTTAGATGACCTGCAAGCGTAAATTTTATTCGAGTATGGCATCCATGGTTGAGTATACGAGTAGACAATCCACAAACCCGTTTGACCGATATAAAGTACACTGTTTTCTCGCTTTTGATTTAAAAAATTCCTATAGTAGATTCAACTCATAGTGTCACCAGAAGAAAGAAAAGTTTTGGACAGCGTCGATTAGTTGGGAGAGAGAGAAAGAAAGAAAGAAAAAGAAAAATATTAGGGCCGCTTCACCTGTTTCATGAACCAAAACTAAGATACTCGGGATTTCATGTGACAATTTTAGAAAGAGAGTGCAAAGACTTTTGTGTTCGATCAAAACGTCAGTGACATTAATTGAATACCACTGAAGCAAAGACGATTAGTCAGAATATTTTTGAGAGATAATGTTGCTCTAAATGCGCTTACGTGGATTTGAATGCTTTCATTCTAAAGCATAGGATTGATTTGTCTCTGCTATAGGACTACATGTTTAAATAGGTTTAACGTGGAATTTTAATTTCCACCCACTGAACGTGCCCCTCATTCAATGCTAGGCCTGTACCTTCGAAGAAGTAATAGAGGTGACACGATTGGTTGAATCTACTATAATAGAAAACTTGCTTTCTTCCTCGCTTATGCTTAATCAAAGTTCAAGATACTATTACATCAAGGCTCAGATAGATCCATGCAAAAAAAGCAATTTTTATTTGTGTGTAAACCATGTCAGGAAACATAACAACCGACCTTCTGGTGCGGCGATGAAAAAGCGAGTTCGAGAGAGTGCCCACATACAATGGGTCAAGGGAGAAGCCAATAATAAAACGCACTGACAAATGTAGGACGAACGCAAACAAAAGGCAAAAAAGACGCTGTTAATTGGAAACCAGGAGTGCGAGTACACACAAGAGTTGCACTACGGTTGCCGAGCAACCAGGCGAAGGACTCCTCCTAGATAAAAGGCCGTTTATTTTTAGATTCGGTTGGGTGAACCTCACAACAAATAAACGGAATTAAAGAGCGACACATCTTCACCCTTGGGATTTTTAGAAAACTTGTCAATTGCGATGCGAGTAGTAGTGTAAAACATTTCATGCGGCCTTTTACTTGCGGGTTAAAGAACGATTCAACTTCCCCTTGCTTGATTTAGGCATCGTCCCCAGAAACCAGTATTTTACGGAGATCAAAAAGTTGTCAAAAATTGGCATCAAAAGAAGCTAGGTTTCGCCATGTACCCTATGAAATCTTCGGGAGGCTAAGTGAGTTTTGGAAGTTATGAGTGAAATATATACTTAAATCGGGCCATCTTCACCCTGTTTGTTGAGAAAACACAAAAAAAAAAAAATATGTTATTTAGAGAAAACATGTGAAATGATAAGGAGTAGTTTATGTTCGCGTTCGTCAATTGCGTTAAGAAGGATATAAATGATTAAAATGGGTTTAGTGTTAGAAAACATGTCAAATTATAAGCGCTCTTGTGTTCGTTTATTGTGTTAAGCAGGATAAAATGATAAAACATATTAAGAGTATGTTAAATGATTACAGTTTCTGTTCGTGTTTGCGTTTTAAGAAGGATTAAAATGATTAATTAAAATATAGTAAAAGTATGTTAAATGATTAGAGTTCGTTAATTGCGTTTATAGAAAACATGTTAAATATAAGAGTTGTGTTCGTTTATTGTGTTAAAGATAAAATAATATAAAAAATATCAACCCGTATTTGTTCAGCAAACATGTTAAATACGGCGATTCGGGAAATGTTTGGAAAACAGTTTATTTGTGGGAAACAATTGTGGGATATGAAATTAGAATTGACTCATTTTCACCCTTGTTTCCGGTACCGAAAGTTTTATAGATGCGACAAACACAATGAAATCGGCGGCATGGTTAACTTGAAAATAATTCCTACGTGATTAATACAGGCTGATTCAAAAAGAAGTTTACTCATTTTATTGTAGTGTAGTAACAAATATGTAAGGAATTCTTTGTAAACTAATATACCATTAGAAAGAGCAGTTTCTGAATGTCTAAATTAAAAAGAATTTTTGAATTGCTTGTGCCAAATCCGAGTTATACTAATTTGAATAAAACCACCCATTTTCCTGACTGTACACATATGGGTAACTTGCTTCAGTTGCTATTTACACCAAATCACTAATGCGTGGACAAGAAAGTCTCCATTGGTTGCAACTTTCAAATGATTTTTTTCTTTTATATTCAAAATCCATCAATCAAGAGCAAAATTCTAAATGCTGACAATTTTAAATGATATGTAATTTTGAATCTCGCGAGTGTCTAGCACTGTTTCCTCTTGGCAATGGTAGACTTCTCTAAGAAGAGACAAATCATTGCATGCTTTGCAATTCTTGAACAGAAATAATTACAGAAACAGATGAGTTTACGATTAAATATAGTTATATTACAATGCTTGATGAATAGGAAGATGCATGAACTGAATTATCATCTGATTTATGGTTCTTGAATATAAAAGAAAAACTTTCATTTTGACAATAAAAGTTGCGAACCAATGGATCTGTCTTGTTTACGCTTTATTGATTTGGCCTGAATAGAAACTGATGCAAGTTACCCAGATGTGTGCAGTCAGTAAAATGGGTGATTTTATTCAAATGAGTATATCCCGGGTTTTTTAATTTAGACCTTCAGAAATTGCTCTTTGCGATGATATATTACTTTATAGTGACTTCCTTCTATATTTTTTACTAAACCACGACAAAAATGAGTAAACTTCTTTTTGAATCAGCCTGTAGTCACCGAACTTGCCTGTCTGCGTGAATTACTATTAAAAAAGTGTCCCACCCGTATTAAAATAGCTATTTAGCTTTGGGATGTCGCCGCTGCATGTTGGTATCAATTCAGCTAGGCAGCCAAATGAGCAAACATCTGCAGTCTTGCGCTGTCGCCGGTGTCGCCGCTGCACACAGTGCACAGGCAACGGCCACAGCTTCACACTCAGTAAGAAAAACACGATGTCATACTAACGTCATGCAAAGGTAACAAAAATCCCAACAACCCGGGAAAAGGCCAAAATTAACCGAAATAGTACAAATCAAGCTCAATCTAAATTAAAATTCTAAGGTAACAAAGGTGACAAAAATCCCAACTTTATTTTTTTTAAATAAAGCAACCCGGGAAAAAGCTCAATCTAAATTGAAACTCGAACGTTCATGGGTTAAACAAAACACAACTTTATTGAAAAAAAAAACAACGGGAAAAGGCCCAAATTAACCCAAATCGTAAAAAAATAATCAACAATCCGAACTTAAACTTTTATTATCTATTTTCCACATGGACCATTTGATAAACAAGCACACCCGAAAAGGAAAAAAAAACGTGAAACTCCTGAAGTTCTGGGGTGTCGCCGCTGTCGCCGTTGCACGTGTAAAACCATAGTTTCACACTCGACGTATTCTCCATAACAAAAAATCATAAAAACAACGGGAAAAGGCCAAAATAGCCGAAATAGTGTACAAATCTAGTTAAAAATTGTAACAAAACCCAACTTTATTGAAAAAAAAAACAACGGGAAAAGGCCAAAATTAGCCAAAATCGTAAAAATCAACAATCCAAATTGAAAATTTAAGTATTTCCCCCATGGCCCACTTGATAAGCAAGCACAAGAACAAAAATGTAAAGTTCTGGGGTGTTGCCGCTGTCGCCGCTGTCGCCGTTGTCCGTGTAAAACCATAGCTTCACATTCGATGTATACACCATAGCAAAAATCCCAACTTTATTAAAAAAAAACGGGAAAAGGCAAAATAGCCCAAATTCTGTTAAAAATCAAGCTCAAATAGTACAAAGCAAGCTCAATCTAAAGGAAAAGGTCAAGATTAGCCAAAAAATATCGTGAAAAGGCCAAAATTAGCCAAATTAGTAGAAATCAAGCTAAAAATAGAACAAATCAAGCTAAAAAAACAAATCAAGCTCAATCTAAATTAAACTCGAACGTTCATGGTTACAACTTTACTGAAGTAAAGAATAACGGGAAATGCCAAAATCGTAAATAAACAACTAAATTTAAACTCAAATGTTCATGGTTTTCTTATCGTGTTCAAATTGAAATTGAAATAGCTATTATTGTTCGTATTCGACAACGGTACAACCCAGGTACAGCTTCGCGCTGTCGCCGTTGCCTGGGTTTTAAAAAGGTTTGGCTTCCGCGGCGGATAATGTGGTAGGGTATTCTAAAGTTAGCCAAGAAATGCAAAACGGTGGATTTTGTATATTTAAAGGGATAGTCCATCAAAGAAAACTAGTCCAACATATTGAATTGACTTATCGCTATCGCTCCACTTATTGAATATTTTCAATATGCACAAATTACAGGAACACATAATATACCTTTTTATTGAATGCTTGAATGGCACCTGTTAGCTATGATGATGTAAGGGGCAAAACCAAATTTTGAATAGAGCACCAAATGCTTAATTATGCTAAGTAGCATAATACGCCAGTCCGATTTGATTGTTTGGTCCACCCCCAAAACATGCGCAACTGATATGTAGGCAAATTAACAAAAAATGAAAAGTAATTTACCGTTAAAAATGTGGCGTACGAAAAACAAAATGTTGAGTCACATGGAACCCCCCCTTATTACTACTGAAGTGTTAAGATCTGGACCTGAAGAAGGCTATGTGGCTTAACATCTCAACTCTATGCAGCAGTCAAGGGGGAATATTTGCAATGAATAAATTGACTATATATTCGCAAAAATGAAAATATAGTACATTCGAAACATGAAATTTTTTTCAATGAGCGAGCGAAAAGTGATGCCGTGTGGGTTCCATGTCATTATGTTTAAATATAATTCGTCTTTGATGAGAACTTATACAATCTTAATATATAACCCGTATGATCGTGCACGAAGATGGCGGCACGACATGTTTTTTGATGGTTTGAACAACATTGACCTGCTGAATACCGATTCCTAGTCTTTCTCAAAGCCGCCTCCAAAATTTTTGTCCAAACACAACGCGAATGATCGTGAAGGCGCGTGGCGAGGGCCGAGGCCAGACGGAGCGAGTCGACTTGCCGTAAATAGCCATACTTCTGTATAAGCATTAATGTGTCAATCAAAGTATATGCTTGTATCGTAAACAGAAAGTTCGTACGAAGTGGCAAGCATATATGGCCAAACACTTTTTAGATGTTAATCACAAAAAATGCCCCATAGTAAACATTAAACAATGTCCACAATCGCCCGAATCGCTATACATTTGGTTGATCTAATGCGATAAACCACGGCGCCTCACAGGGGCTTCACTGTATAATAGGTCTTATAATTAAAGGGGATAATCAGCGATAATGAGAGAGAATTGATGAGGAAGAAAAAACAAAATTGGAAATGCATTATTTTTGCTTATAAATCAAAGCTAAGTGTACTCAATTCCATAAAAAAGACTGTCAGTGTCGGAAAAAACAAATCACCAAATAGGGAAAATAAACGAAGTAAGTATTTGGAGAAGTTGCGTATGTCTACGGAAGAGGACTATAGCACATCGCAGTACAGGGACTCGGGAACTGATAAAGCCAAGCCTTAATGAAAATGGCGAGGTGATTCCAAATCTAATGATGCCTTGTCATTCTTAGCATTTTGAGATACGGAATGGGGGGTTAAATCAACGGGGGGGTAAAATGTGTACAAAAAATAATTTTGGGTTATAGGATGTGTAATAGATGGTTGGTCGCTAAGGATTTGATAGAAAATGTTATAGTTTGCTACAGTGGTGGAGTTAGTCCGGACTCGGACTCACATTGCTGGACTCGGGGACTCACACTGTGACTCTGAGTTTCATGCCAAGAAAAGGGCCAAATCGTCAGGAAGTAGGATGGCTGGAGAATTTGTTTCGATACAAACTAATGGATGGTAAGGATTACATTCCATGGTGTTGTATAAGAATCCAAACCAATTCCAGGAAATTCGTCTCACCTCCCCAGAGATAGTCAAAAAGTGCTCAACCGATCAAAACGGGGCGTGATAACACAGGATTCGGAGTTAGATATCTTTTGATGGTCTTATAGCAGAGCTTTAAAGCGAGCTTTTAAAGCGAGCTTATAAAAAAGACTATTTTTAAAGGCTCTGCCCTATGGCATCGAACACTTTTCTTCAAAAGATCTAACCACGAATATCGTGGATATATATATATAGTTATATATTTAGATAAGATATATATATATTTATATAATATAGGGGAGGTGGTGGTAGAGGAGGAGGTACAAAACTCAATGGGAAAATGAATTTATTGTCTGAACATAATGCAATGTGCGGTTAAAAGTAAATACAGAATGTGCTGTTAACAAAATACTAGCCTTTCCTGGGCTGCTGCAAAAACTTTTATTTACATAGGTAAACAATGCTGTAACATGAAGTTAACATTATAATTGATTTTTAGGCTTATAAAAAAAAGGATCGGGCGTGTAGCCTTGAATCTGTCATGCACCCTTCTCCGGGCTAGATAAAACCCCCTCCACCTTCGATTTCTCCAAGCACATGCGCCCACCACTCAGCTCTCCTTTTCTCATAGTGAATCCCCCGCTTTCATATTTAATAATTCTATCTTCAATTCACTGGCGTGCTAACGACGCCTTTCCTTGACTACACACTCAGTACTCACTTGTTTGCGGTTACATTCAGGTTTAGGTTTCAGGTTTTATTTCTTTTTTTGTGGATCGCAATGCAACAAATAACCAATATAAGCCTCAGAAGATATAAAGATTGATAATCTATGAAAAAAAAAAGAATGAGATAAATATATATAAGTATAATTGCAAGAGATGTGGATGCCAGGAAAAACGCAAGCGTGTATTTATGGCACCCATTCAGTAGTTACACATTAAGCACATAAATATGATATATATGCTGGTAAAGGCATCAAACAAGCAATAAATGGTAGATTACATGCACCTTTAGAAAGACGGGTGCCGACTTAAATAAAAAAATGGATAACCCACACAAAAAAACCAAATAAAGAATACGTTACCCAAATAACGGAGCAGAGAGATATGAATCAATGGAGCTGTTTTGTAAGAGTTGTTTTAAAAAACAGCTAGGATGATGACTGTTTAAGACAGGAATCTAATGAATTCCATAAAAGGGCGGCCCCTTGAATCCTGATGTATTTTTGCGAGCTTGGTGTTAGTCTGTTATGACATAAAGGGTCCTTGATGATCGAGTGTCATGGGTGGATGCTTGGTCTGGTCAAGAAACAAGATAATCTAAGATGTTGGAGGAAGTAGTTGTCATAATGTTATTTATACATGAACTGCGCGGTCTGGAAAATGTAAAGGTCGTGCATTTAAGCGTAGTCATTGGAGGAAAAAAGAGGGGTCGTTTATGGCGAGGCCAAATGGAATTTGTAACATGAACGAATATCTGTTTTTGATTTTTTAAAAAAGACTGAAGATGAGAATTAATTTTATCTGCCCAAAAATTGCACAAAGGTGATGTAAGGAAAGGACCAGCGATATACAAGGTATCAGTGATATCAAGAGGAATAAATGTTTAACTTTACTGATAATCCCGTTATATTTTGATATAGTTGGTAACATTGGATTAGTATGTGATTTCCATGACACATCATCATAATCAATTAAGACGCCTAGAAAATTTAGTGATTAACTGTTCAAGTGGCTTATTGTCGATATTAATTTCAATATCAAGTGGAGGGGTTGGGATTATGCTTGTTTCGGAATACATAAATTAGTTTTTTTTTAAAAGAATTAAAAATAACTGTTTTCTTAATTTTTAAGGCGTCATTAATTCTTTACTTTATGTTGATTCAAGTAATTTGGGTTCTTTATTGGAAAATAAGATATTGGTATCACCGCAAACATAATAAGTTGAAGATTGGAGAGCACTGAGGAAGGTCGTTGATATAACAGTAAAAATAAAAGGGGCCTAGAATTGAGCCTTGGGGTACGCCGCATCTGATGGAAGAGTGGACGACTGGTGTTGATTATAATCAACGAATTGTTTACGGTTTTCGCTATGATAATTTTTAATCCAAGTATTGGCGAGTACCTCTTATCCCATAATTGTTAGTTTGTTAATATGAATTGTGTGGTCAAAGTGTGGTGCTTCTCTGTATTCTCGGGTATGCTGTTTCTATTAGCGACTTTCCATGCTTATATATTTACACACTCTTACCACATAAAAATACGAGCAGATTACATGTACAAAGTATACACACACACAATCCCACACGCATACACACAAGACATACACCATATACACATGGTATACAAGCACACCCGCGTACCCATCACACCACACCCACCACACGCACACACACCACACCCCTACACACACCACATACACACCAAAACACAATTAACTTCGATTTCCGTGCGTTGTAAATTGTATATTTGTCTTAAATGCTTCTATATTATAAAGAATTATTGATTTTCCCAGAGTTATTATATACACTACTATTTGAACAGGCGGGCTTGTGTCATTACTATACGTTTACAAAAATGTTCTGGTTATCAATAATGTAAAGAGTAATTGCGGGTTTGTAAAAGGAAAGATAAAATCCCCGTATTATATTTCTTGCAATAATGATCTCTTGATTTTCATGGTGATTGTGTTGAATATCCCAAGTATCCCTAATGTAAGTTTCATCTGTGAAAAATGTTTTAAAGAAGCTGATTGCAACTGATTTTGCGTAGGTATGGTGTCAACATTTCCCCAAAAAAAGTGAGTTAGTTTGAGTTAGTTATCGTAGAGGGGGTGGGGAAATGGTTTTTTCGGGAGTCAAAGGTTAATAACAGGGTCAAATTTTGTGAAAATTGTACATCTCGTTGAAAAAAGGTATACCAAGTGAATAGTTTAATCATAAGGATTTCCAAAAAGTGTATAGTTTGTACTCTCTGCGGCCGAAAGTTTTGGAGGTACGGCTGAAAACAGTTTATAAAAAATCAAGAAAAACGGTCATTTTCAGTTGGCCAGGGGTCAAATTAAAAATTACTCCGATTTGGACAACAAAAAATAGTGTGAATGATGAGAGGAGCTCATAGGAGAAAAATAAGGAATAGGTTTGGTGTCAATTAAAGGCTTACTTACTGAAGTAGGGGGGAAACAAAGTAAAGCCCCATTGAATGGCAAGGACGTTGAACGTGGTGCCCCCTACATTGGGGAACTAAGCATTTAAACAGTCAAACTATTCCTTATTTTTATCATATGAACTGTAAATCCACTTTTTAAGTTTGATAAATTAATGTTGATGAAATAATGGATGTTGTTTTTGGATGAATATTGTCATTTGGAAACCATTTTGAGATAGACAGGGTAATTGTGTTTCTCGGTCAGTGATCATTGATAACTTTTTCACTGTGCATACATTGCACTGCCTATTCTTGGGTTTCCTAAAACAATTTTGATCTGTGTTCTCTGTGCATGTATATTGTTTTATTTTTCTCTTTGGAGATGAGAGCATTTTGTGATCGGGTTTTGAACCCATTCTGCTATCCAGAATTACTTGCTTTGCTTTCGAATGTACTATATTTATGTTCTGTTAAGTATTTTGCTACAAGTAATTCAAATAAATATTATTATTATTACCTAGCTCCGGTGTTCCCCATGTATTCCCTTGTATTCCATACTGATATTACCGGAAATACATATCAGTTGGCACTAGATGCTTCTTTTCATATGTTGATATTATATTATAATGCTTCATTTTTTCTCTTTTTAGAGGCCCCCCCCCCCCCGATGAAGCTCTTATGACCGAATCTAGTTTTATATATATATAGATATATATATATAGATATCATATATATATTATATATATATAGAATTATATATATAATATATATATATATGATCCGATTTTTATGACTTTTGAGAAGAATCTGTGCATTCTAAAATTTCACCCTAGAATGCCTTGAACAATTTCATTGTTAAAGTCAACGGAGATTTCCCATAAAAGGGTCCCGAATGAAAAAAAATGTAAAATCGATTTTTGCACTAGTGTAAAGCTTCATCAAAAATATCCTGAAAAATATCTGAAGGATTAAGCTGAGGAAAGTTACTTTGGTACAAAAAATTGTGAAAATTTCTAATTTCGTATAGGAGCAGAATAAGCGAATTCAGCCTATTTTTATATTTAAATATAAGCAAATCAAAATCGCATTATTTTCTGTCTTTTTTTAAGAAATTTTGTAGCCAAATAACAGGTAAGAAATCTATTGAGTGTCTAAATCTATATGAAATAACTCTTATGACAACAATTTGGGTTGTCTCAAATCTCAACGTTTGCACCTTTAAGCCTTCTGTGTTTAAAAAGTAATTTTTCTAGATATAGCAAACTTAACCTTTTAGGAATTGCCATATGACCAGATGAAGATTGTAACACATTCCATTGCATAAACAGGGCAAGAAAAAAGATACACTACCAGTGACATCATTTGTGAAACTATGATTATCAGTCAGTGTCATGAATAGATTACACCAGTCACCTGGAATTTTCTATAACTCTGATAAATCAATGGTAGAACAAATGATATCATCACCAACCCTAATATTGAATGTTTTCTGCCATCCTTGGAGACTTGACACAAACTACATCAATTCTATTTTTTTTATTTTTTTTATTTTTTTTATTTTTTTTATTTTTTTTATTTTTTTTATATATACAGCGTGAGTCAAAAAAAAAGTATACTTCCTGATAAGCTGTGATATTCCCTGTGACTAATATTGTTATGAAGGGTGGAACTTATGAATAGATTACATGCCCTGCTTCGTTTGATGACCACTTTATGGGGTTTATGGTGCATGAATGACTGCACAGGGGACAAATACGGAAAGATGTCCAATTGGGAGGGCGCCAATTAAGCCATAGCCTAGTAATAAGAGATGAAAAATCAAATGAATTCGAACCAGTGATTTCATTGTGTACATTAGCGCAATCACCAATTGAATGGTTTCAATTTATTGTTCCTGTGCAGTCATCCTGCACATAACCCCATAAAATTGTATCAAAAGATTGCAATTGAAGATGCTACTCTAATCAAATGTTTTCACCATTTCATGAAAATATTAGTCACAGGAATATCACAGCTTATCAGGAAGTGGTTATACTTTTTTTTGACTCACGTGGTATATCAAATTACCTGGCCCAATGGCATTAACATCACGAAGCTCAGTGAAGTACGGTCCATGTCTGGTGGAAGTAATTTGTATGAAAGTTTTACTAATGTTGTCTCTACCGTGAACTGTAGATAAAATTTTATCTTCCCCTTTGATCACAGTTTTCTTTTCAGGTTCCCCCTAAAATCCTCACGATCTTGGCGTAAATAAGACGCCTCCATAAAATAACACTTTCTAAAGGATAGTTGACCAAATGTGGTCGATTCTGTCTATTGATGTAGGAAAATCAGCTTTAGTAGTATGTTAGTTAAAAACAACGACCTCAGCTGACCCTAGAGATTAGTTTTGGGACTCGCCATTATCTAGCAAAATGTTGATAGACAAGAGTGCTTAACGCTTTGTCGTTTTAGCAGGGGAATGTAGTGAAAGAGTGTTCGCTTCAGGATAAAATTGTGAATTTTGCACACAAGTACTTTAAGAGATTGATAATCCATAAAATGATGGGAAGCACTTGCCAACAACCCTTAATGCGCCACCAGCTTGGGTGTAAAGTTATACAGGGTCAAAAATAAAAGTTCTGAGGTGGTAAAAAGCACACCATTGGGGTTTGTCTGGATCACAAGGCTCCAAAAAGGTATAGTTTATACTATCTATGACTTATAGTTCCGGAGTTGAGTTATGGGTTAAAAAACTGTTAAAAAATGGTGAAAATGAAAAAAGTCAAGTTGGTTGGGTACAGGGAAAAGTTAAAAGTTGCTTTGATTCAGTTAATAGGTGTGCCAAATTGTTTCCCTAGCTTAACGGATTGACACTCACGTAGTTTGCCTTATCTGTGCCTTAGGCTGTTGACTTGATTCGCCATTTTGGTTTAATAACCAGACACGTTAGATAAAACTATTCATATATTTCATTCTATTAGCTAAACCCACAATTTGAACTACATTTTTACAAAAATTGGAGCAACTTTAATTTTTGACCCCATTGTACAAAACCAAAATTGACTCTTTTTTAATTTTTACAGTTTTGACCCCATAATTACATAAAACTATAAGTCACAGGTAGTATAAACTATACCTTTTTGGAATCCTTGTACCAGACAGACAGCATGGGTGGCTTTTCACACAAAAATCGGAACGTTTAAAAATTTTACCCCAGTTGTAACCTTTGAAAACCAAGCTGGGGGGCCATGAAAGGGGTGTGGGCAAGTGTTCCATCAATTTTTTGATTGTCAATGCATAAAGACTTGTGTACCAAAATTCACAATTTTATCGGCTGCACCAGTAACATAAGATGTGTGCAATACAGTCCCCCACTATTTGTTCAATTTCTTAGTTGCATTTTGGTCTAGATTCAATTATATACTTGCTATTTATTTTCTTCCCCTATTATAGTGCTTCTGAATACTGGATTATGAATATAAAACAACGTACCTCATTTATAGGTTGTGAAATGAGTTGCCTGAACATTTCACAGTTTTTAAAGCTGAACACAAGTACATCGTAATTCGTCCACTTCTATCATTATTAATTTAAACAGGTCAGGAATCAAGGGTTGGTATATGGATGGATAACAAGTTCTTCATGTGCCCAGTGTACCATGTAGGCGTTGATGTGCTTTTGTGCGCATTATAATCTACAATATGGACATCGGTGTACTGGTGGGTGCTTTGTTAATAAGGCTAAGTAGGTGGTTTGTGTGCTTTAAGGTAAATGATTATGGAGCATGCTATAACGGGAGCGGTCATTATTTATGCCGGGGGAGGGGAATGGAGGAGGATTTCTTTTTTTCGGCAAAAATTTTCGCGTTCCCCCCCACCCCCCTCGCTTCGTTAAAAAATTTCACGTTCCCCCCTTGATCATGCCGATTTTCCCATTTAAAAAGTTCATGTTCCCACTCTCGCGGTTGATGAACAATTTTCCCGTTCTTCACCTGGGTCTAACCTCTCTCTTACAAATGTTTTTCGGTGTTCCCCCACTCAAATCCTCCATTCCCCCCCCCCCCCGGCGTAAATAAGGACCCTCCCTAAGTGGATCGGTACCCGAGCCGCTAAGTATCATGTTAAGGCGCAATTTTCACCCGTGGCCAAGAATATCGGCCCCGATATCGGCAGGACCCCGAACGAAACTTTCATGCTCACAGACTTGCCCATTCGGTTTACATTTATATGACAAGCACTTATATGGGCACGCTCCACGATTCAAATCATGGCGAGTTTGCCCGCGCATGTCGAGTTTCACGCGCTGGTATCGAGTTTTCTCGCCAATGTCGATGTGTGCAGCGTATATGTCGAGTTTTTAACAGCGCTATATGTCCAGTTTTGACCTCGCTACACATCGAGTTGGCCCTATCTTGTGAGTTTGACATAAAATCAGTCAAGTTTCAAAATTCTAGACATGATTTTTTTCTCAACATGAGGAAAAACTCGACCATGATTGGTTTGGTTTGTATGTGTAAAAAATATCATTGAGTTTGACCCATGTTGAGAAAAAAATATCAAAATTAAAAAAAGGAAAAAACATAAAAAAAATCATGTGAGTTTGCTCTGTGAGAAAAAAATCATGTCCAGTTTGCCACATGTTGAAAAAAATCATGTCCATTTTTTTTTTATAAACTCGGCTGAGTATTATGGACATTGATTTATCTGGACATGATTTATGGAAAACGAACCATTAAGGTTCAAAACTGAATAGGCAGGCTGTAAACTCGACAATAGCGGGGTAAACTCATATACAAGCGCATGAAACTCGCGAATGATTTGATACGTGGAGCGTGCAATACACTTACGTTGCTGATCGTCAAGCGGGTGGAATAAACCTGTGGCCGCTTTGTTTAACCATCGTCTTACCAAGCCTTTTTTTGTAACAGGTTTACCAAGGGGGGGGGGGGGTTACCAACCCCACCCTCGAGATTTTTTATAATAGAAGCACCCGATGCTTATGATTGTGATAACATTGGATAGCTATGGTCCTCCTCTTTCTCTTGTACCACAAGAAGTACGTAACATACCTAGATGCATTACAATGCGTCATCAAAGTCCGCGAGTCGGCCAATTGCCCATTTTCACAGAAGAAAGAAAGGAAAAAAGGCGAACAATCCAATTTGGCGCTAAAAAACCTAGGAATATCGAATTTTTCATTGCGGTTTTCAGCTCTAAATGATTGCAATGGCTTAGTTTTACCAAATATCGAGTTTTAGAGCCAGACGTGCATAATATTTCAAAATCCCATCATAAAATATTCCTTGGGTGGCAACCACCACCCTTACCCTTCGACTTTGACGGCATACCCTAACCCCGGGTGAAGGGTACTACCTTCCAAATTTTTTTCGCTAAAAATGACCCGGGAAAGGATGGAGGAGTCGGAGAACGATTACTTAGAAGCTTTTTACGATTGTTGAGCGTTTTAGAGCACAGGGGCGAAAACGTGCGGTAGGGGGGGGGTGTAACCACCCCCCCCTGGTAGACGAGGGTTAAGGGACGCAATGACTTGACAAACTTCAGACATAAGAAAGCTTGTTAAGAAGTAGTGGGGGAAAAAGCGGTCAGGCCCCCTTGAATGCAATGGACGTTGACCCCTTCTGTGCACCCTACATCGGAATGAAACTAAGCCATATAGACAGCAAACTTATTCCTTATTTTAATCCTATGAACGACATCACTATTTGCACCATTTTTTAAATCTATTTTTTTTTTTTTTTTTTTTAAAATTGACCCTGTAACCACTGGGAAAGTGACCCTTTTTATGATTTTGCTGTTTTTTAGCCTAATAAACTCTTAAACTTTACGTTTGTGGTTAGATAGTAAAAACTTACCTTCCTGAATCATTGGTGGTTAGACAAAAACTTATATACTTTTCAATAGGATTGGATCAATTTAAAAAATTTGACCCCTGTACACACTTTTCTTGCCCCCTCTCCTTAAGGGCACCATTGGCTTTGCACTTAAGAATCGCGTTACAGGGGTTCCTGTCAGTCTGTCACATATATAATCACTCAAACCTTTTGTACTTGAGATGTGTTTATACAATGTCTGTTAGTCCCGGGTGGTTAATTAATTCGTCCAAATTTGGGGGATTGGGACCAACTTTGGCCTAAACTGGGGCCAAATTAACGCTTTAAGTGCCTAAGGTGTTTTTCATTCACGTTGAGTGCCTAAGGGGGTTCCATTGAAACCCCTCCCCAAGGAAACAACTTTCCCGATGGAATTTCAAAATGAAAACTCATACCCCTTTGAGGGGGCATAAGGCCAAAGATGCATGTGCAATAAAAATGAGTCCGGTTTATCGTCTGGAAATTAGGGGCAATCATTGTTTTTGAAATGCGTCAAAATCGCTCAAAAGTAACATGAGTGTTTCCGCGACCCTGCTTCCACAGCATACACATTGCAAATCATTTTGATGTTTATCTGATCTAGAAATCTAGAAGGACCAGTTACATATATTAGCACAAACATTACCATTGTGTACATTATTGTATTTTTGTGGGGGCAGTAAAAGTACGACATGTATTTGCCATGGTTTGTACAGCACTGGCGCGCAGTCGCTCGATGATGAAAATTGCTTTCTTTAAGCACATTAAAGGTTGTTTAATATTTTTCTGATTATATAATTTATTTTGTTTCAGCATATGAAACATACATTGTTTCTAAATTATCCTCTTTATTTGATGTGCTTTTTCAGGATTTATTTATGTCGTTTATCGGAACTGTTCTGTATAATTACTGCCGGCCAGAAGGTTCTGGAGGTCATTTATTCATCAAAGGTCTTACTTCACACATTTCTGTATCGCTATGTTGGTCTGTATGACTCTATCTTCCACTTTGTCTAATGTGGAAAACTTTTGTCACTCTTGCTTTAACTGTGTCCGCATACTACAAGAGACTGTCCCAATGAAAACTATACAATCAAACGATTATTTTTTGGCAAAAAATTTTAAATTTGTCATCTACAAGTGGAGTTTTGCTGATTCTTTTTAGGAGTTTCCAGCTTTCAGTGAGAATTTTTCGGTGGTTTTGTTGTTTGTTGAATTGGGGATCGGTTAAGGAGTAGGAAAATTATGGGAAGACAGTTCAAAAACCTGTTGGGCCGTTTCGGCTATCCGTATCACAAAAGTTGCCATAGAAAATCACATTCAAGACATTCTTTATTAAAAAATAAAATGAAAAGTAGGTATAAAAGTGCTTGTTTTCGGGAGACAAAACAGTTCTGTGGTTCAGCTTACTCCAGGTTCAGAAGCAGAACATGCTTTCTTATTCTATTCCTACCTTGGTATCTTGGATGGCAGTGGGGAATAGGGGAAGGGTAAATTATTGTCATCCACATTGAGAGCGTTGTCCGCACATGTCCTCAACAGACTTGTAGCTGTTACATTAGTTCAGCAGTCAAATTCCCCAAATTTCCATGAATGTCAAATCATCAATCAATCAATATTTTATTTGTTCCTCACAAAATACAGCAAAATACAGGTTTTAACTAATTATAAAGAATGTATTGCAATGAGAAGATAAATGTGCTATTTAATGTTATATAACATGATAATTCAATATGAATGGAATTCCAATAATTAAGACAGTGATCATGTCTAGAAAATATATAATGTCTTACTATAATAATGTTCATATAATATCATCACTGCTGTACCGTGGGGTGAACCAGGTCACTGCTAAACGCATGGCGTGGGGTGCAATGACCTATTTAAGATTATACATGTGAAAAACTAAGCAACAAAAAAAGCACGAACACAAACGCACATTTTTTGTTTTTTTTTTTAAAAACCACGAAACAAAACAGTACGAACAGGGCCGACTATTATAGATAAAGGGAAGAAGTTAACAGTAGAAGAAAAGGAAAGGAAAACAAAAATAAGAATTGACGACAGCACTATATGAACTGGAGAAGAATTTGTATGTTTTTTTGGAAGGGGATGAGTGAGGGGGAGGTTTTTAGGGGATGGCAAGTTAGACAAGACAAGGGACCTGGATTAAGGGTGATTATGTGCCAGGACAGTTGTTGAACTTTTATATGGCGAATAATCAGCATTCCTGGTTTGATAACGATGTGTGGGAGTGTGAAAGTTAAATCTTCATCAATAAGATCGTTTGGAAGTAATCAGTGAAACTTGTCCCCAAGACTGGTGAGTCCCTCATTCCCACAACAAATTAATTTCTGGTGTTGTTTTTGCGTGATTAGTTCAAGCTTGATAATACATTCACCCTGATCGTTCATATTCTTTGTTTGAAAAGGGATAATCCCACAATGATGTACCACGCCTTATAATTTTATCCTTTTGGTTCTCAACTGACATATCTCAGCTAGGGTCCAGTCAAATGGTATTATAGAATAAAAAGCCGAGATTTAAGCTGGGGAGCTATGTTCTAACAAATACATTAAAAACATCTGGCAAAAAATACACAGTTTATATGTTTTTATAATTTAGTTGATGTATAGTTTTTATTGGGACAGTCTGTATTTGTGGTCCGGTGATTAATGACGTGAAATGTTCAGTTAGTTGAAGTTTGATAACCATTTTCTTTTATTGCTGTTATTGCTGTTCTCTAATGAAAATATTTTTCCGGATACTGGGGTTTAGATCAAATTAATGCAGCAGTCTGTATGAGATATCCTCCATAAATTAGTCACTTAATGACTGAATTGACACAATTAGACCGTCAATTTTGCTTCTCGTGAATTCTAATTTTCTTACAAATGCCCAATGTTTACTGCGTAACAGCTGTTCATTAATATTTTCTGTCATAGTTAAGAGCTACTTTGAGTATGAAAAGTGGTCTGGATATGGCATAGAAAAAAGAGTGAATTATAACTGAAGTGCGTAAGAAAGATAATAGCTATGAATGCAAATTGTCTGAACTGAATACAAATGTCAAGAATTCAAGTAGTCATCTCAGAATAAATAAAAAAACCGAGATACGGCGTTTTTACTCTAATGCCTGAATAAAACAAGAATTGGGGACTTAACGGAAATGTCACAGGCACTAGCATAGCTAGAATTTTTGTTGAGAGGGGGTCGAAATAAAAAGGTGAAAAACAGAAGAATTTCAGAATGCAGATTTTTTTATTTTGTGGTAGACCCAATTTTTGTAGCGTCGGCTCCAAAATTTGAAGGGGTATTTTTCAAAATTAGCATTATGTAGAGAATAACAAGCTATAACAGGCCCACACAGGAGATATTATATATGTTTAAAGTGATATGAGGCCACAGACACACAATCGAACCTAAAATCTACAATTCTTATTGTCATTCTTAAAGGTGCATTTTTTGATCACAGGACGTTTATGCCAAGCCGGTGTGAAATGAGATATGGTCCGGCAGGATTCATAAGTCCGGGTTCCATAGGCGACAACGGACTAAAGCGTGAAACTAACGCTGCGTGAAGAGCCAACTGAATCGATTGCCCTATTGTTCACCATTGTAGATGGACTGTGAGTCCGGGGGACTATATCTCCTGTCCCAACGGGATGGCAAGCTAAAAAGGTCATGACGTATTGCTAACAACGCGTTGTTTTCTTAGCAACGCGTTGCTTAGATAACCAATCAGAAAAGGTAAAAAGCAACGCGTTGCTTAGCCAACCAATCAGAAAAGATAAAAAAAGCAACGCGTTGCTTTCTGACAGTACTTAAACAACGCACTTCTTTCATTAGCAACGCGTTGCTTAGATAACCAATCAGAAAAGGTAAAAAGCAACGCGTTGCTTAGCCAACCAATCAACGTGTTGCTAACTTTGCTAAGCCAACCAATCAAAAAAGAGTAAAAACAACGCGTTGCTTAGCCAACCAATCAGGAAAAAGAAAGAGGCAACGCGTTGCTAAGCCATCCAATCAAAAAGAGAAAAAGCAACGTTTTGCTAATGAAAGCAACGCGTTACTTAACCCTTTGGGAACTGGCCAGTTTTGTATACGTTTGTAACACATAAGTCAGTAGCTTTAGAGGTGGCCTTCCAAATGTTTGCAGGTGATCTGGAAAGCCATCTAAAACACCAACAAGGCCTATAGGCTTGTTTCGACTAATATCTATACATTTTCCATGCTAATTCTGAATGTGCCCAGGAAAATGAAGACTTTTTACATTTTTTAAGCCAAAACATGACATGTAGTAATTTTGATCGGCGACTTTAGTCGCCTTTAGTTCTCAAAGGATTAACCTGAGATTAGGGAGGGCGCAATGATGATTCTGAAAATATTCACTTCGATTTTGCACGGCAATGTGTCGTATACGAATGCACGGATGTGCGTGTTTTCTTTCCTTTTTCCTATTTGCTTGATTTTATTTTCGCTTGTGTAAGTGTGCGTTGTTGCTCTGTGTGTTTGTGCGTGGTTTTTACAGAAATTGATCCAAATATTTCTTACTATCTTTCTGACATCAGGTCGGTCGATAAGTGTTTTTTACAGAAATTGATCCATATCTTACTGACATTGACTAGTAGGTCGGTCGGTGCAAAATGAAAAAAAAAACTCATTTTAGCTCATTTTAGGTTGTTTGTAGTTCATCCGAGCAAAAAAATTTCGTTTTACTCGTGGAACTCATCTTTGTAGGCCAGCTGAGATCGTAATTTGGGGTTAAAAACACGTCAAACTTTTTTTGACCCATTTCTATTGGACACGACCCGATAATCATCTGGTGTGAATTTAGAACCCGCGGGCACTCCTGTATGGAGCCTGGAAGCGTTCAAAATAGCCTTTACTGTGTGTTGGTATAGGAAATACATACTTTTAGATAGATTTTTCTCAAGAAAATTGTTTGACCAAAAACAATGAATTTAAATTTTGACTTGAAAAATCATATCAGAAGCTACGATTTATAACTTAAAAAACTTAAAAAAAACCCTTAAGCCTTTATTTTTGTTATGGTGTTCTCATACCTTTTGTTGTAGGTTGTGGGTGGCGTGGAACCTTGAAATTGCCTAAATTTATTAAATTTACAAACTATGTCCTGGGTCTACTGAAAAATTGGTCCGATGAACAGCACCTTCATGCTGCAAATGCAAGCCAACTCAGATGCTTTTCGTTAACCATTTGGGAACTGGCCAGTTTTGTTTACGTTTGTAACACATAAGTCAGTAGCTTTAGAGGTGTCCTTCCAAATGCTTGCAGGTTATCTGGAAAGCCATCTAAACACCACAAGGCCTATAAGCATTGGTTTCGGACTAATATCTATACAATTTTCCCATGGCTACTTCTGAATGTGCCCAGGAAAATGAGACTTTTTTACATTTTTTTAAGCCAAAACATGACATGTAGTAATTTTGACCGGCGACTTTAGTCCCATTATTTCTCAAAGGATTAAGTACATCGGAAAGGCAACGCGTTGCTTTTTAGGTCGTCCGATAGGAAGATCGTCTGCGTCGTCGTGTGGTCGTGATCTTTTCCTGTAGAACAAAATATCTGGAGATCTGTACTTCACACAGGGCTGGAACTTGGTGGAAGGGTGCGGAGCTACATATTCTCGAACTGATTCGAATTACAACAGTATATGATTCTAAAATACCTAATTGCATATTAATTAGCATATCTGATCCTATTTCAATGACACTTTTTTTGTGAAATCCTGCAAGTTGCATAGGAAGTTGGGTTTGCCAGTATGTGGGTGTGTGGTATTGGGGGTGTGGTCGGGTTGGTGTGTGGTCCGGGGGTATGGATATGTGGTCGTATGGGTGTGGCTCGGGGGTATGGCATAGGGCTGACACTTGTGAAGGCGTGGTTGGGTGGTCCAGTGATATGTTTTGTGTGGTGTCTGTAGATATGGGGTGTGGTCTTGAAGTATGAGTGTGCCCAGGGTAGGGTGTGGTCTGTGGTGGTTGGGTGTGTCCGGGGGTATGGTCCGGGGCTATGGGTGTGTGTGTTGTCTGTGGGGTATGGGTGTGTGGTCTGGGGTATTGGAGGTTTGGTCGGGGGTATGGGCCTTTGTCCGGGGCAGGGGTGTGGTCCGGGGGTATGGGAGTGTGGTCCGGAGCATGCAGATGTTGTCCCTAGGGGTGTGGTCCGGCCGGAGGTATGGTATGTCTGGTATTTGGCATAGGTTGCAGTTGTGAGGTGTGGTATGTGGTCCGGTGGGGATATGGGGTGTGGTCTGGGGATATGGGTGTGTCTGTGGGTGTGAGGTGTGATGGGGGGGGGGGGGCAATTGGGGTGTGGAGATGTGGTCCGTTGGGGTGTGGGGCTGGGGGTACTGGGTGTGGTCTGGGGATATGGAGAGTGGTCATGGAAGTATGGTGTTGCTAATAGTACAGCTGTTAAGTCGATGGATTGTGCACTTTGTGAGAAAAGCAGGAAATTTTCCACCGAGACAATGTGGCCATATGCAATAATGTTACGATATTCCAGTTTTACTGTCCCCTAGTTGGCCTGAGAGGTCGTTTCAAATTGGACTCCCAAAATAGCCTAAAATGACAAAGGACAACCTGAAAAGATGAAAAACTTTTCCAGATGATATTGATTTATTTTTGATCATCTGCTTCGATCTGGTAAGTCTCAGTTTTACACTGATACCTTCACTAGAGGGTTTTCAAAATGGCCGCCAAATCCCAATATTCAAGCCACAGAAGTGGGCGCTGTGAGTGCAAACTCTCGCTACACAGATTGTCCCAAAATTAATTTTCACATCCGACCATGACTTCTTATGCTATGGATGCATCAATCCCACATTGCCTAGAGGGACCACTCAAACCATCCAGTGCATACCGAGGCAGTTGATCCAGATGGAGCAAAATTCCCAAGTCGTCCGGCCAGAGGTGATATGCTCTACTACCTGACACAAATGCTTGACGAAAATTGCCAATTTTCATTAATTTTGGGGGCCAAAGTTTACGTTGAAATTGGTCTACATTCCCCTTAGAAAGTGATACAAATACATATTTTGGTCCATAATCGTCCCCATTTTTTGAACCGAGCCACTTTTTCCCCCTGCCCCCGGTCGTTACACCACTCAACCTTCGATGAAGTCATCACCATTCAGAAAATGCAGTAAAAGGGTGTCATTTTCATCATAGGGCGTCAGGGGGACGCACAGGATGCATTAAGGTCTCTCCATTCTTTAGGTACCCGTTTATCCGTCAGGCCTACAGTCAGTGTTTAGGGGTGTAATTTCATAGTGGTCATTGGACTCATTTTCTCTGTTTAAGCGCAACAAACAAGCAACATAAATGGGAAACAGTATTTTTTACAGCGTCATTATCTCAGTTTTATTGCACTATTAAGTGGATGTTGGTATTAAATGGCTACAAGAGGTATCCTTGTTAGATGTCTATGTAGGTGTCATACATCATTAAAAGTTAATTTCAGAATGTTAGGTCAGTGATTAGGCATCTTTTTGCAACATGAAGGTGAAAAGGGTCTCCTTTTTTCCTGACATGGCCCAGGCAGACTTGATCCTAGCTCCTTATGAACATGATACTTTGTCATGGCCGATCAACCATAGACCAGGCGACTTACTTACACTAGCACAAAACGGACTGCTGGAGGCAAAAACGAGAAGGGTTGCAATGTCCGTGCAGACGATGGCGGGCAAGCCGCATTCAATATAGCAACTTACCCAAAATATCAAAAGAATGTACACAATACGACGTGAAAAACCACAAAACAATTGGGGTGCTTTGATATGGGTCGGTCGCGGTTATTCCCATGACTCGCATACTACCTCGTCCTCGTCCGTTATTCATTTGGATTCTTCAGCTCCAACGGGTTTTGGAATAAGACACTATTCCTTGACACATATAAAAAAATTTTAAACAAAAGATATTTTCGTCAACAGGGCTATGCAAGGATTTTATTTGTTGTTTCAGCCAATTTTGCCAACAGCTCTTGCTTGATCACGTTGATAGTGCAAACCTATAGGGAAAAAGGCTTAAACATCTTAAAATTCCATAACAAATGGCAGAGAAAATGTGTAAAGCAAACTGCTATGCGAAACAAGCTATCATGAGCCTGGTTCGCTCAAGATTTCCCTTTTACGTGTTAAACCAAATGGCGACGCGGCCTCTAAATTGGGGTTTCTTGGCCGCCCCTCCCAGTGTCCTTGTTGACATACCACTGCATATGACACGGTATATGGCATCGAGGCTGGCAATCAAAATGATGTAAGATCATGCCTGGTTACAACATTTATAGCTATCAAATTCAACTTCGTCACAAGACCAGCGATGGACACTAAGTAGACCAAGAACTGGTGTTCCAAGGATCTCTCCAAACTTCACTTTCAGACACAATTTCAGGGAAAATATGGTTATGTAGAGATCTCACTATGCTGAAAAAACACGAGCGGAAGTATATCAAAAGCTTCATCAGCAAGGCCATTAATACGCGTGGTAATAGTACCAAGGATAGGGGCAAATTATAGTGAGGCAAATTAAAGAGTATCAACGCCTTCATCTAAACAACAGGGAAGCTAGACATGAGCTAGATGGAGCTAGATGTATATGTCAACAACTAAGCCTTGATTTTCTACTTGATTTACTACTAGCTGGGAGTAAGCTGACAGGGCATTCTCCTGTTTCATCAACAGCCTGACAGTACACTGTGGTAAAATACAATGTATGCAGCAACGTGCATCAACTATCCGTATACAGGTATGCCCCTGGAACCCAGAACCCTAAAATTGTTTTGACGCGAGTCTTTACAAGACCTCGCGATCTATTAGTGGTTGCCTACACCAGTTGAGCTTCCTCTTAGTGCTGAAGGCAGGGCACCGTAAGCAGGATTTTATTTTTGAGGGGCGGGGTGCGGGAATTGGGAAAAGTGGACCTTTTTCGAAAAAGTGGACTTTTGGTTATATAAATTGACCTAACCCCTAAAATGGACCTTGTTGGGACTTTGTGAACATTTTATCACCAAAACGTGGACTTTCTTGTAAAACATTCTCTAAATAGTTTGGACCTTTTTATCAATATTTCAGCAAAAAGTGGACCCCCCCTTTTTCCCCTTTTGTGGAATTGGGGGGGGGGTGCGACCACACCCCACTGCGTACGGGCCTGCTTGCAGGCATACTACTTATAATCTTAGAAGACAAAGCAGTCACTAACCCTATGCAGGGTTAGAGCCAAATTAATCCCATCACCACCACGTCATTAACAGAGGATGTGAGTGAGTGAGCTGTATTAAATTTAACGACAACTCAAACAATTGTGTCAATTCGTGTCATTACCTTTGTCATTTAACATTAAATATAAAAAACAATGCAATATTAACAACTTCATTTCAATTCAAATTACAATTAACAATGACAAAAGGATACACATCATTCAGTGATGCCCAGAGCATCACGCTATCATGTATAAACAAGATAAACCAACTAATTGCAAAGATACACTTAGAAAAATGCATCAATAAAAAACAAGTTCAAAGATATTATGATAAAATTAAACTATCCATCATAGACCGATGACAAAGGGTCATCATTATCCATGTACAAGCAAAAAACTTCAACTCAAATACAGATTAATCGGACAATCGCCTCAGAAATGCAAAATGAGATCCCATTTTACCGACCCAAATAGATTGTCTCTATGTACATTTTAAAAATGGCTCCAATACACTTGGGCATTATGCCTCAAACTGATAGATTTTAAAATGACATCAAACATATACGTAGAAACCTAATACATGCTACTTTTAACTATTACAAAAAAATAAATAGGTGGTCTTACATATGTACAAATGTAATTGATAAATTGTTTGTTTTTTCATGTTAATTGATTTTACAGTACAGTACTTAAACGAGCTAGTAATAAAAGAGCATCTTAATAATACAATTAACAGTCGAAATCATTACTATTTATAATATAATCATGAAATTAAATACAACCCGTCGGTTCAATAACAGACGAGTTGCCCCTTTTAGTCGCCTTTTCCGACATGAAGGGGAACACATCGGGCCATAATTTCTTAACCCCGAACCCGCAGGGGCCCATTAGTCGCCTTTACGACATGCAGGGGGAACACATCGGGCCCCAATCTACCCGAACCGCAGGGGCGTCATTAAAGAGACTCATGTCAGTCTCACTACAAATCCAGACACCAACTGCTTCCCTCTGAAAGGAAAATTGTTTCACTGTCCTTACCAAATGAGACTATTATGCTCACTGGGTATCCAAGAGGTTGATGAGAAAATGTTCGACATCTTGTTCCTTTTTGTATTGGAAGGTGACAATACATAGATATATAGGAAGAAATGACAAAAAATTAATTGGAGACTGGACAAAAGTCTTCTAAAAAGAGTTAGGCCAGTCAAGGAATCAAAAGCAAAGCTATCTGTTCAAAGGGCGAATCGAATTTCTTGGAAACTGATCTGTCCAACAGTGCTGCTGGGATGACTTTTTCACAGGTTATCACTATGGATGCAGGATTAGTCACCCTGCTTGGGTTCTGGATGGTGGTTAAGCCATGGTCCTTCACATTGACACACGACCACTGGTGAGTAGTGATCCAACATCTGAAGTATGCAGCAACATACTCAGGTCCAATGGGCTCTGCTTGTATGCATCCTCTACAGTGCGGTAATTGCATCAACTTGGCGTCTGTGGCGCAGAATAAAGCATTTTTGAGTTTTGATAGGGAATATTTCTCACCTATTCCTATATCCGTTACCGCCCGTAGTTCTCGTTGTCGTGTATTATTCTACACTAGCACAAAAGTATCTCGCATTTTTGTTCGATTAAGAACAGCCTTGTGGCCAAATTCCTACCATTTTGAAAGATTTCGAAATATTACATATTTCATTGTCTCATGTCTTTCTCTTCATTCAAACCTTGCCTTGTAAAAAAACGTGTTAGAAAATGGCTTGAGATCTAAACGTCCCGAAACACGCAAACCCCCAAAAACCACAAGTTTCAGTTTTTGAATTTTTCAATGGGCTTTGCAGTGTACTGACACGAACCCGAACCTCCAGTCAAAATTACACGTGTCTTTCTCGCTCATTCATTCGGAAACCTCGTTGTGTACAATAATACACACGTCTTATTGCTTGTACCACACAGTGACCATGCACAATCCAAAACATGCAACTTTTTGGTTATTGGGGGTTTGCGTCGTCGGGCACTCTATCTCCATTGTTGCACGCTTTCTCAAGCGAGGTGTTAAATTGAAAGAGCAAGACCACGGCAACAAAATGTATATTTCGAAAAACTTTCAAAATGGTCGGACTTTGCACAATACTGATCGAAAACAGCCGAGATACTTTTTGTGCAGGTGTATTATACACACAAGGTTGGCTCTTTCAGCCAACTGTTAACTGGTGTTCTGACACCCAACTGTTAGTACAAAGATGGAACAGCCATTCACTTGTCCCAAATGCCCCTCTATTACCTGCCAAATGGAGCGAGATGGTCTTGCAAAAATGAAGGAGGGTTTGTCTGTTCACAATTCAACCTTGAGATATATCCCCTATTTCAAGGTGTACATTCAGGAAGGGGATACGGCGGTGCTTCTCTGAATGGCCTATCAAAATTCAATTGACACAGAACTTCTAAATCATGGTGTTGGATATAGCCACTCTCATATAAAATATATAGAAATTAATACTCGTGTTATAAATATCAAGTAAAGAATCGGCTTGTCATTTTAAAAAAGTGCCTCAGTATCCTCCTGTGCAAAAAAGACCCTCTACTATTGGGTCGTTGTAGGATAAATAACGTAAGGAATGTGTCCATTGAATAATGATGCAATGCTTTGCTTCAGTGATTAACCAGTTTTCTCCAAAACACTCCTGTATTCCTTAGCATTCCTGTCGATACAAAACCACCAAGAAACAAGGCCTTAACAAGGATGCAAAGATGACATGTCTTGGTTAATTACAGAAAAAGGTGGTAGTTTACATTCATTTCAGTAAATGTACAGAAAGTCAGCAGTGCTCAGATTTGCTAAGGAACACATGATTGTAATGGTAGTGGCCCGTTGACAACACCGTCAGGAGGGGTTTTTTTTGACACAGGAGTATATTAAATTTGCTTATCTAGAATGGTCAGATGATCCTGAAATATGCAAAATATCACCAATCAAACTGTTTCAGCCTCATAAAGTGTGGTAGAGAAATCCCTTTAGTATTATGATATTATTGGGATTGTGGTGGCCATTGAAAGCCCCTCCTATGGCAAACCTGGACATCCAGAATGGGCACATATCTGAAAAAGTTGTCTTAGTTCCAGCTACAACTGTGGAAATTTGGTACTTTTATCTCAAAGTGCACAATTCATCATATATGGAAGAGCTTAACAGATTAACTAGAAGGGGATGGGTTGTGGTATGTGGGTGTTGTTTGGTCCGTGGGAATGGTCCGGGGGTATGCGGGTGTGGTGGTCTGGGGTAGGGGGTGTGGTCCGGGGGTATGAGGTGTGGTCTGGGGGTAGGTGGTGGTATTGAAGATGTGGTTCCAATTTGTGTATGGGGATGTGGTCGGGGGGTAGGAGGTGTGGTCCGGGGGTATAGGTGTGGTCGGGGGTTATAGGGTGTGGTCGGGGGTATGGGGGTGTGGTCCGGGGTATGGAATATGGTCCCTAGAGGTGTGGTCCGGACGGTATGTGGTGTGGTCGAAGGTATTGCATAGGGCTGACACTTGTTGAGGGTGGGGTGTGGGCCGGTGATATGGGGTGTGGTCTGGGGAATGGGGTGTGGTCTGGGGATATGGGGGGACCATGGTAGGTCCAGGGTTTAAAGGGTGCGGTCAGGGGTTTTGGGGTGTGGTCTGGGGTTATTGGCGGTGTGGTCCGGATATGGGATGGATATGGGGTATGGGGGTGTGGCCGGGGTATTGGGGAGGTGGTCCAGGTGAGGTGTTGTCCTGGAGTATGGGATATGGTCCTGGGGTATGTTGGTGTGGTCTGGAGGTATTGGTTGTGGTTGGGGTATTGCTAGGCTGACAAGCGGTGGTGTGTAGTCCGGTGATGGTGATGTATCGGATGATCTATTTTACTTTCTGATTGGCTGACTAAAGCAGCGCGTTGCTTTCAGACGAACGCCGTGATTAGAAAGAAACGCGTGTGTGAGCAATACCGTTATGGACTTCTTAGCTGGCATAAAATCCTTTTCAAAATGCATTTAAAGCAGTTAAGGGACGTTAAGGATATAGGAGTTGCGATGGAGTGTTTTAGTATATCTTTGATTGCTGTTTTATGATAATCAGCGTCGCAACTAAACAACAACAACCAAAATTCGTACAGAGCAGGACTTCGGGCCTCTTATCACATGTTAAGTTGTGGATCATCTCATGAAGAGATTAATTTGGAAAAGCTACGAGAAGCATAAAGGAAAACACCTGGGAAGACGTGGAGCAACGTGAGCATCATTGAACAAGAAAGGAGTCTTCTCTTTAATTTATCTCATACATAGGACCATTCCATCAAGAAAAATAGCCAGCCATCTGTCACAACCAGGCGTGCCAGGAATTTTATTTTGAGGGGGTTGGATAAAGATGTTCGACCATGAGAGCAAAGCGGCGTAGAGAGCGGTTGAGCCTAACGGGTGGGGTCCGGGGCAACGCCCCGGCGGGTGTCCAGTGGGCAGAGGGGGGGAAGGGACCCTCCGGAAGCTCTGAGGTTTAGGGTTTTCAAGACCTGGAAATGCCTTTCCTTGCGTACTTCTTACGACAACTTTTTTGATCCGCAATTGCATGAAAAAAAAATCAATAAATGTACCATAAAAATCATCTTTTTTCTTCTTTCATCTTTTCCTTTTTGCTTTTCCTTTTTTTTTTCTCCGTCTCTTTCTTCCTTTCTTCCCTTTTTTATGGACTTTGAGGGGGAACTTTAGGGCGGGTAGGCCAGTGTGTCACGTGGGTTAAGATGAACAGGTGAGGGATATGCTATGCTAGACCAGTAATGGACAATATGTCATTTTTTTATGACATTATGTCCCTTATAATGCAAAGGCAGTGGGAGTCCAAACAAGCGGGGCTGTCTAAATAATGGGCAGTTGAGCGATATACATCAATCGTCGTGTCACGACATAGTGTCAATATGATTTTTGGTCAAATTGAGTTAATAGTTGATTCTGGTGGCATATTATTGTACTGCTGTTAATGTATCCAAAATAAAAGTGAAATTACATCTCCTAACCAATATAGCCGCAGTCGAATAACACCCAGTTTGTAAAAACGGGTTTCACAAAACAATCGATACAACATGTTGTAATCGATGTGTATTTTATGCAATTTAGAGTCAAAGGCTTAAACAAGACATTGCGAGTTTTTGCATATAAGACTTGTCTGAACACCGTCATAGTGAGGAACATTCATTTCTTTAAATAATGTTTTATTTTTTTTAGGTTGCCATGTCCTAAACAAAAAAGGGCCACATCTTGTACTATGTGAAAAAGCATCATGAAAGTGTACTTTTGGTCAGTGCAATACATTTTCCCTATCATTAAACAAGCGTTCATTTTGCTTACAACTTCATTCTGTACAGAAAATAAAAGGATGCTATCATCCAATATTTAGTGTCAGCAAACTTTGTTCCTCTTGGTGATACTTGCTTCTTGCTCAAATGATAAAATCACAACAACTCACAAAACTAATGTTCTCAAATACATTTGTGTATTTCGCATGTTAATTATGCTGTTGTTTTTTACTCTACTTAGGATTGCCATTACTCACATTATGAAAAAAATGCTTGTTTGGGATTCAGAATATAACACTCTCCATGGGTAAAATCAATCATGAAAAAACTCCTGTTTTGGCCACCAAAATAATATTTAATTCATTTGTGCATTCTTTTTATAAAAAAAAACACTGTTTCAGCCACATTAACATAGAACCCCCTGTAATAATTTCACTTTCTTGTCATTATCTGGCAGTATTAACAATGTAAATTTTAATGGTTGCCGAGATTTTGACATCACCAATAAGGCAGTTCTACAATTAACTCACACACAAACACAATCATTTACCATTTCTAATATGGGTTTTATTTATTTTTGCCACATTATATCAAATAGATTTTCATCATAATCTATGTTAAAAGATTTGTCTAGATGTATACATTATGTAAAATCCCTTCTAGTATAAATACAAAAATGTTAGAGATATGTATATGTATTAGATATTATATACATGCTCTAGAAGGGGGCACAAAAATAACTATTATGTGAACACACACATAAGCTAAGGCCACATAAACTTATAAAAAATTGTTTAATGAAAAAATGTGAATCTCACAAAAATCATGTACATAGGGACTTAAAAAATAACCAGTTGTGGGGCGTTACCAGCAAGTCTACACACAACCAATGTCACAAAAGGACTAACAATGTAACCTGGATGTGAACACATGTGAACAAGCATAATCAATGCCACATAAGGACTAAAATTTAACATGGATGTGAACACGCATAAGCCAATTTCAAATAAGGTACTAAAATTTACCTGGATATGAACAATGTGAAAACACATAGCAAGTCCACATAAGGACCTTAAAAATTTAACCTTGATGTGAACAATGTGAACAAGCATAATCAATGCCACATAAGGACTTACAAATTTAACAGGATGTGAATGAACACGCATAAGCTAATGTACATCAGGATTAAAATGTAACCTGGATGTGAACAAGTAAACACGCATAAGCCCAATGTCCTAGGGACTAAAAATTTAACATGGATGTGAACAATGCGAAAACACATAAGCACATAAGGACTCTAAATTTACTGGATGTTGAACAATTGAAAAAAAACACTATGCAAAAGGTCACGTATATGACGAAAAATAACCCAGATGGTGAACACACATATGAATGTCACATAAGACTTAACATTTAACATGGAATGTGAACAATGAACACGCTAATCAGTCACATAAGTACTAAAAATTTAACCTGGATGTGAACACACATATGCAATGTACCTAAGGACTCAAAATTTAACTGGATGTGAACACGCATAAGCAATGTCAACATAACGACTAAAAAATTTAACCTGGATGTGACACAAGCATAATCAATTGCCCCTAAGGACTAAAATTTAACCTGGCGTGAACACGCATAAGCAATGTCACATAAGGACTAAAAATTTAACTGGATGTGAACAATGGTGACACGCATAACGCAATGTCACATAAGGACGACAATAACCTGGTGTGAACACACATACGCATGTCACATAAGGATCTAAAAATTTAACCTGGATGTGAACAATGTGAACAAGCATAATCAATGCCACATAAGGACTAAAAATTAACCTGGAGTAACAACACCTAAGCCATGTAACATAGGGACTAAAAATGTAACTGGATGGTGAACCAATGTAAACACGCATAAGCAATGTCACATAAGGACAAAATTTACCCTTATGTGAACAATTGTGAACAAGCATCATTTCAATTGCCACATAAAGGACTCAAAATTTAACCCAGATGTGAACACACATACGCAATGTCACATTAAGACTAAAAATTAAAACTGGATGAACAATGTGAACATGCACAAAAATGCCCAAAAGGACTTTTAAAAAGTTAACCCGCTGTAACCACATATGCAATGTAACATTAAGGACAAAAATTAAGGATGTGAACACACATGTAAGTAATGTCACCTAAGGACTAAAAATTTAAATCAATATGTGGAGTTACGGATGTCTCTGCAAAGAAACACAAACAACAATAACAGACTTTTTTACCGTGTTTGGCTACATTCGCGCACGCCTGACAACGTTGCGTCTTGTTGCATATGTTCGTTGCATTCAAAGGGTTGTTCGATTTTTGTCACTGGGTAATGGACAAGTCCTTGTGTATTTAAGCCTTAAAGGGGCATTCGTGATCCACACACTCGTCCCCCGACTTACCTAAAAAAAGGTGAGTTTCAATTATCTGCCTTTAGCTTTAGGTAATCCAGAGTACCTAATCTTACGTGCAAATGTAAATGTAAGAAAGAAATTTGCAATTTTGTACGGACAGAATTTACCGCACAGTAGCCTATGGACCATGGGACACAAGCAATTCTCTAACACCAAAACCGCAAGATCGAAGGATTCAACTCTAATTTTTGTGACTAGCTTTTCTCGGATACTAGTGAACAATTGAATAAAACAGACAGAAGGTGCAGAAAGAAATCACGAAATGCACCTTTACAGAGACATGAGATTTCAGAAAAGAAGCGCCCCCAAGTTTTGTCGAACCCCATTTTTTTTCAAAAAAACTAAAAAATTAAAAAAAAAAAAAAGTCACACCTGAAGTGAATAAGCGCTAATACGCTCCCTTTATGTTAAAAGATGATGATTTAGTAGTTTATGTCGTGCACGACAGCAAGTCAAAGGCATTGGTTTTCTATGGAGAATGATTACGATAGCAGGCAGTCAAAAAAAGGTTTGCATTTTTCTTTTGCACTGGTTGTCCAAGAAACCTCGAAGGGTTCTCGGTAGGTGGTCTTCTACAACCGATCCGGCGAAATTGAGGAGAAATTTGTTATCGGGTAGGGGCAGTCAACTTTTTTCAGGGTCGGGATTTGTGCGGCCCCGATTTCCAACCTGGGGGCTGGTGATCCGGAGTTTTGTCTCCGAAAGTAGGCTTGGGAACTGAACTTTTGAGGAAATTTGCAGGCTGGGAGCTGAAATTGGCTTCTGAGGCCAACATTTTTGAAAGGGCCCTTAAGAACTGAATATGCTTTCAACTTGGGGGTTGGGAATGGCGGGAGAGACGCAGAAAAAGGGGGTCTTATAGGGCTGCATATACCCGTACCTTCGTTCCAAGACTTAGCATGAGTTTCTAAAACACTAAGGAATCCTGTGGTGTCTATATTATCAACATTCGGCCAAAGGAATTCTTATGAAAAACCACACATAAGCCTCCCTGTGCTGCGCAGCTATATGCAGAGAAAATAGTTACTCCTTTAAGCAAAATATTGACTTACACATTTTCAATAAGTTATAAGAATAACTAGCACCCTTTTTTTGTTTCTCCACAAAATGTTCCAAACATAAACTAAACATAGATTGCGTAACTCTATATCACCCCCTTTAACAAGTACATGAATTACTCAAAATTCCTGCGTTGCATGAAAGCCATATGGCACATCTTTTTTGCAATTGAAAGTAGTGATATATGCGGTTAGGTATGCAAATGAGACGAATAATTGTGTAATTGCTGTCTCTCTGAAATGGTAGTGGATAGGGGCAAACATCCTTCGCTACTTGAGGACTTACTATGCCATGGGAGGGGAGGGTGAGGCAGATGGGTGTTGGGGAGGGGGGTAGGGTAAAAAAGGTCAAAAAAAGGGAGTGGGGTGTTGTGGGGTGTTGGGGAGGTGAGGAGTGGGAGTTGGATGTGAGGGGTGTGGGGAGGGGAGTGGGGATTTGCGGGGTGTTGGGGTGATTGTTAAGGGTTGCAGGTGTTGGAGAGGAGGATGTGGTGTGGGGGTGTTGGGGATGGGGGTTGGGTCGTGTTGGGGAGGGGTGGGTATGCAAGCGTGTGGGGAGGGTGGGGTGTTGCGTGGTATGGGTGGAGGGAGTGGTATTGGGGAGGGTGGTGGTTAGGGTGTTTGCGGGGTTGTTGGGAGGGGTGGGGTGTTGGGGGGTGGGTGGGGTGTTGTGAGGTGTTGTGAGGGTGTTGGGGAGGGGGTGGGGTGTGGTGAGGTGTTGGGGAGGTTGGGGATGTTGCAGGGTTGTGGGGAGGGGATAGGGTGTGGGAATGTTAGGGAGGGAGTGTTGTGGGGGTGATGGGGAGGGGTGGTGTTGGGGAGGGGTGGTGCATGGTGTTGGAGGGTGGAGTGTTTGCGGGGGCTGGGAAGGGCAGGTGGGTGTTGTGTTGTGGGTGTTGTTTGCGGGGTGTTGGGTTGGGGAGGGGGGGAGGGGGTTGGGTTGTTGGGGGTGTCATGGAGTGGGGTGGGGTGTGCATTTATGCGCATTGTTCGCGATCGCGAAATCGGCGGGGACTATTGTACGCATCGCGTAAATACGAGTTCGCCTTGTTCTCCCTTAAAGGTGCAACATAAGATTTCGGGCATTGCTATATGTGCCATATTGAGTTCCTACTGATTAGAAACAAAATAGATTTCTTACCTCGTTTGTGTATATCAAGTATCAGAAAAACACAGGATTTTAAAGCAATTTTTTTCTGAGACAATGCAAATATTGTCTACATTTTTTGACAAGGATTTTGATTGTCCACAATCTCATCTTTGACAAAGTTTGTGTTTTGGTTTAATTAGGATTTTGGTTCGAAAGTTGATGGGACAAGTTTGTGAGGCCCTTCTGAATGGGTTGGTCCGATTCAATAACCCTAACAATGCCGCGTTAAGTAGAATGTAAGGTATGCATGAAGACAATTAAACCCAGAGCCAAAACCTTGTTAAAAAAAATTGATGATGATAAGGTCACATAAATTTAAAAACTGGATTATCGTTGTTTCAAAGCAAAACAGATGGGGATATTGTGTGGAAGATTTACATTACAGCAAAAATCTGAGATTCTTTTGGGACACATGATATGTGAAATCTATTGTTGCAAAATTTAAAGCAATATCAAAGCCATTCATATACAAACATGTGAAAACGTAAGGTGCCCCTATTGACCCGGTTGGGCGTTTGAGTTTTTGTTTTTAATCGAATATACATTCATACCTTTAAATATTTAATTGGACCAGTAAGCAAAAAAAGCTTTTCAAATGAACATCAAAATGTCTGTAGCAAAATATGTTAATAATGTATATGAAAGATGGTATGCTCACAATACGTTTCACAAAAACTCCTAGAAAATGTGAAGGCGAAATTAGTGTAAAAGTGATGCACCAAACAGCTGCATTTAAAATGTTATTACATAAATTCCTTTTATCGGTTCAATCTATCATGTTAACAAAACTGTTCATTGAAAGGTCTATTTAGTATTATTGTGGCTGGCAAATAAAGGATAGTGGGAAACCTTTATGAGAAAATTGCAACAGTAAATGGACTTGGAGCAATGGTAAGTGGAACCAACCAGGAGTGAAATATCCTTAAAATGACATCCTTAAATGATCGAACATGCACTGACTGGTCAAGTCGTGAAACCCAAACCATGGAACAAGATACCAATTATAGCGAAGAACCATCACAATCATGATAAGACAAAAACCCAGAAAGGGTAATTAGTTACAAATATTGAATGCTCATGAGGGAAATGGTTCAAAATAACTACCGAGGACAAAATATTGTCATCCTGAATGGTGATTTCATTCTATTTATAGAAATGTGAACTTGCGAGTGCGAGTCCAAAGGATAAGGAGGATGGGCGACATTGATGAATATGATGAGGAGAGGAGGAAGTGGAGAGAGAGAAATAATCACTTCATGACCCCCAGCTCGACCAGCCCTCGAGAGCGGCTCTTAGGCAGCCTCTAGGAACCCGCAGCCTCGACGCCCTGGCAGGGGCCCGTCGCAGACAGGCGGATGAGGATGCAAGAACAGGCACAAGGCAATCAGAAATCTAAACTTTGTATAGGTAAGCTCATTGACCAAAAATGTTCAGTCATTAGGAGTCTTTCAGGATGATCATGTGAAATAAAATCAAAGGTACACTTCCACACCAAATTGAAATCATTGTCATTTTAAGTAGAACAAGACTACATGACAAGTCTTCCACCACGTAAAATGGCATTGTGAGTTCATGACCCATAGAGGAGAATGAGTACCAGTTCCCAAATCATGATTAATTTCTCATCTTAACACTAGTAATAATTCAGGGTAAAAAAATCGAAACAATCTGTTTAAATTTGTACATTAAAACATACATATATTGTTTAGTAGGAGACACGGTACACCCACACATAGTGTAAATGTACAATAAAAAATTCCGACAGATGTTATTAGTTTGCGTGTAAGGATTACGCACGGGGCGTGTTGTAAGGTGGATACGCACAACAAACACATGTATGCTAGGTTACGCAACCAGTGCAGATCGCATAGGATGACGCATGTCTCGGGAGATTAAACATGGTAATTTATATGTTAACTCAGGAGTAACCGTTTACCTAATTTCACCTTATCAATTAAGGAGGATAGGACCCACGTTAGTATGTGCCCAAATCTGGCACTGTTCCAAGTTGGATTTACAAAAAAAAAATTCTTGTGTGCCCGTATGATGGGCACTCCGGTAATAAGCACCTGCGTCTATAGCGGAACTGAAAACTATGGAAGCGAGCGAAATGCCTGGAATGTTTTTGACGGTACAACCTAAAAATGCAAGAAACTACTAAACACCTCTCCCTATGTGATTCATGGCAATATGGATGGCTACCTATCTGGATGGCCAACAAAATCAATCATCCACTCACAGTCTACAACGATGACTCCTGTAACATGCCACGGAAAGAGTTCAATATGTACCCCTCCTTTAAGGTGCTACAAGAAAACAAATCTTTGTATTTGGGGCCTAACACAAACAAACACCCTAACCATTAAGGACACGTATTAAAAAATAAGTTGTTAAATGTAGAACTTTCAAAGGGGGTACACATGGCAAAATCTTGCCCAGCCCACCAGTGATAGACGAGATGTCATTGCAGTATACTTTTGAGACAGGTTATGATAGTGAACTCAAATTGCATATTTGTTTTTTCTGAAGAAATCATTAAATGCCCACTTAAACGATGAGTCTATGAGCTTTAATATTGCAAGGTAATAGAACATGAGGTTCATGTGCTGTATACTTTTGGAAGGTAATGCTATACTGAGACTCATTTGATGTGTTAATTTTCAAGAAATTCATTAACTCACTTTACAGACTAAACCCATTAGTCTATGAACTTCTAATGCTGGCACAGTGAAGAGCACAAAGGGGTCCTGTGCTGTAATTTTGAATTGTTAATTTTACATATTATGAAGAAAATTCATTAATCTACTCAAGAATAAATGATAAGCTATGAATTCTAATGTGGCACGATGTATTACATAAGGTCATGTGCTGTATAATTCTTGGACAGGTTATGAATATTAAAGGGTACACCCCCCCCCCCCCCCCCCCCCCCCACCCCTTTCATGATACCAAAGCCTCGCCCCTTTTTATAGTCATTTGCAACCCTCGTTCGGTTTAGTAGTATGTGTGCCTAAATTTAATTGCCAAAATTCAATGTTACTCTTGAAGAAAATTCTTAATTTGGTTTCTGTCGTACAAAAAAAAAAAAAAACAGACAATAGACAAGTGGCAATGGGCAGTGTATATGCATATATTTGATTTGCGCATAAACCTCAAAATGCACCGTAAGATCAACTGAAAAAGTTTTTCTCAGGGAATCTAGTGAACCATACACCAAAAAACAGGGGTTACAATCACGTAATGCACCTTTTAATGAGTCATTTGCATATTTTCAATAAAATGATTAAACCACAGTTTGGGCCATCTTGTTACGACTGTTGTACTCATGTTACTTTTATACTATGCGCATAATCATTGGACATGTTGCCAAGTCGCCGCTTCCCCGCCAAAAAACAACGCACCATTGGATTGCACGTGGGTGCAGTTTCACGTAAGAGATACCGCGCTTGTATGTAATGTCAAGAAAAATGAGCCAGAGTATGACTGGAACTGTATTTGTTACTTTTTTCCAGACAAGGAATCAAAGGCAAAATATTAACATGTATACTTTCTGATTGTTGCTTATTTTAACAGTCTGATGACTATCACCCTCGAAGATGCACAGAACAAAGTACTGAGGCAAACAGTACAGGTGATGACCTACTTGGGAGTAGTCAGGGGTGGCTCTCACATAGGGACTGATGGTTTTTGTTTTTTTTTTTTTTTTTAGGGCTCAGCTCCACCGATGTCAGAGAGATTTCGATTTAACTTATCTGACTTTTCAATTCAAGTAAAATAGTATGATGCTTTGAATAGAAAACATTTTATTAGTTGATGCTTTATCAGTTTCTAATTAAGTCTCCCATATGGGCCAATTTCAAATTGCATTTCAGTGTATATGCAATATGTTAAACTGGCAACTTCAAATAGGTTGAACTGATTGGTCCCCACTGCACTATTCTCCTTGAAAAAAGACTGTGCAGGTACCAAGTTTAAACTGTCTCTTATTAGAAACCTGTGACCTATGGTATTCCTTGAGCTGCAATGTCTATGACTCAGGCACCATCTCCCTACTTGGCTAAAATATGTGTGCATTACACAATGCATTTCCGATTTCCATCAAGTTCCAACAGAGACGAACTAATAAATTCCTCCTCCAAGGTTGTGTACAGCTAAAACCTGTTATGGGCCATTTGTAAGAGGTTAGGTCTTTGGCAAGTTCATGTCAGTGTGACCTCAATTAAAATTCAGCAAAATTTAAAGACCTAATAAAAACAGAAATTGGGTTGCCTGATGAAATACAACCTATAGACCTTGGTATTGTGGGGACCAAAAGAGGTCAGATATAACTCAACCGATGTGTAGTGGAGTACAGAATTCATTTACATAGCTCATTTACAATCCACTGTTAGGAAAAAAATAAAAATGTTGTGTTTTTTCTTTATTATAACAAAATTAATGAAATTGTTCTTAGAAAACAGCCATAGGTAAGCATGTATCAAAAGGAATAAGTCCACTTCCGGTTGCTACCATAAAGCAACTTGTTCTTTATAGAAAATTGATCCTGTTAACATAGAGGACGCAGGGCTCCGTAAATGTTATTTCTTTGTGAATGAAAACATTTTTATTCCATGGAAATTCAAACATATGTGCCGTTGCTAAATATGAAAAAAAATTTTTCTTTTTTTAAAGAAAAATACAAAATTCATAAAAAAAAAACAAAATTTTGATGACCTTCTTTTTATGTGAAATGTAATTATAGCACTTGGCTTGAATTTTTATGAAAATAGTTCGTATCAGGAGAGAGAAGTGGCTGAATTTTCAGCCTGTTAGGATGTTTTTTTATTTTATGGCCATCTGTATGCAGGATGACCAAAATTTGGCTTGTCAGATCAAATGCCCAAAAACAACGCTATTATGATCATCACTTTTCAGAATAATGATGATAGACCATGAAAAATGGCTATGATACAAAGCGAAATGTCAGAATCACCAACAAACAATAAAAAGAGATTCAAGTTAAAATTCTGAGGAAAAAAAAAAAATATTTTGTGTGTAACGGTTGTAAATGTATGTCACTTTTTTTCTGAAACTTTTCAGTCACCCTTATAATTGTTCATATTCTACAAATGGTTAATAAGCTCTATGTATTTCCATATTTAAAGTGATAGATACCTTGGCATTCAATGAGTATAGGATGTACGCTTTTTAATTTAGATGTTAGATTGTAAACAGTTGCTAAAGTATGTCAAATGTCGCCTGTTATATAATTAGTTAACATAGTTTAAGTACAAAGTTTACAGGCACAAGACAATGCTTTAAATGAACTGCAGTAAAGAAATTAGGGTGAAGTCATATCTAGAAAGTGTAAACCACTCAGTATTGAAAGCAATGTTGACAATGTCAATGTTACAACTGTATCAGGGGAATCTAAATTGCATGCTACAGTTCAGGTTACTATATCACCAGTGCGTAAATGTTTGAAAGTTGGTACAGAGTGGTCCAAAAATAGTTTACAACTTTTTGTGTGCAAATTTCTCAAAATAGACACTCAAAATAGTTTAAGTAGAGTATTTACCTAGAATATGTGTGGGAAACCTGTTGAAAAGGCGGTGTGAAATGACAAAATGGAGCTTGCCATTAGAGAAAAAAGGCCAAAAAACCTTTGCACACACGGTAGTCTATGCCACTCTGTTGGTGGTCACAAATTATATCAAGATGCTACACACATTGAAATCAAACGCACCCCGTCATGGGACTTGGTATTTCAAAATAAACAACAAAAAAACCACAAGCAAGGATTAAGGCATCTCAAATTAGTTCAAGTTTCCATTATCAATTTAAAAACCTAAAACGGCTGCAAATTTCTTTCCCTTAAAAATAAGTTTTTGTTTTTTATTTAATTTTTTGAAAAAAGAACAATGAAAATATACAAAGAGGGTTGATCAGTTTTGACAAGAAAAACATGCATGTCTCTTTCAATTTAAAATACGCCGAATGAAATCATAATTATTGATGTAAATAGACATTTCAAGTTAAGTTTCACGGTTGAGATATTCTCTCATCCATTTTCAACGGCTAAAAACAATCACACAAACACAAGGTGGTCAGCGTTAGTTACGTGAGTAGGCCTACAGTTCAGCAATAGTATTTATTACTGTGTGATTAACCATCGGCTTGATTGCCATAGAATTACGTGTGTGCAAAGCGGTTTGACCATTTCTCTTTACACAGCCACACTTCTCTATTTGAGCTTTATTGTCGTGCCGTTTTCAAGGTTCTAACAAGATATTATATTTAATAAATATTTAAAAAATAGTTGTGTTATATCCAGCACTTTTGAGAAATTTGCGACATAAAGAGTAAACCTTTTCTGGACGCTCTGTATTCAATCCTGAAAGTCGTGAGATTAGAAAAATGTTAAGTGTAAATACAACATTTTGAGTGGGGTGGCTCAGTTGATTGAAAGAGGGAAACACATGAGGTTCGGGTGTTCTTAGGCTTAGGAACAGGTGAAATGCAATCCCAGATTTTTATTGTGATGCACTGCAGCGGATGCACGGGGAACCTTTTTGGCAAGTAAAATGTATAAGGGTAGAAATGGGGCAGATGTTGAAAAAAACGTTGTTTAGGCCATTTTAAACAGAAGTAAATCTTATTCTTATTTAGGGACAAACTATGTATATAAATTTTGTAAAAAATAATGTAGTAGTAGTGTAATAATGATATTTTGAAAGGATAAGACCGATATACAACAGCACCCAGAAATAGTTTATAATAGCTTGAATAACCCCTGTTATATTATAGTATTACAATCTCATACATTACAGAAGTGTTGTTTATTTACAATGTGTAGAACATTTTTGTGACACTTGCAAGAGGCAATGGTTTCCCAACATTATTTTTTTCTACTTTTTGGCCAAAATCAAAGAAAACTTGAAAAAAATGGTTAATTTGAAATGGCAAATTGAACTAAAGCATCTCATTTCCAAGGTAAGATGAATAGGATTTCAATTTATGTATAGTATAGAGTACCATAGGCTACTGCATATAACCAAAGTTCCAGATCCAGAAAAAATTTTATACAAAGTTGTGATTTTCTACACGACGGACAACAGTTGAGCTTAGAGGCTATTTCACAGTGGTTAATATGGGGACAAGTATTATGCATATGTAAGAACATAATTGTTAGAAAAGTAAGGGGTGCTATCCTCGGAAATTTTTGAGTCAGCCTTTAACTGCCAACCACATGCGGTAAGTTACACAAAAAAGACTGAAGGTTCATCTTGTATGCTGGATTTCAGCATTATTTTTTTTGATTTGGTTTCAAGAGACAAACTTTTAACTTTAATGTTCAGGCCTGTTTTTTGTACATTTATGATATATTTCCACATTTCAGCATTTTTTTCAACCCCACTCACATATGCACTAAGAAATTACCTATAGGGAAATCGGTAAAATCAATTTCTTATGAAGTGTTTAAATGATGTGCAATGACACATGACAAGCTGAATGACATTAAAGAGTTTCAGGTTGGCAAAGGAGTGGATGTGAAAATAGTAGTACTTGTCTCATCATTATCATTGTCCTTAGTATCTATCTGGTGCTATGAAAGTTGAATGTGTACATAACATCATGGAAGATCATAAATTGCATTTTATTTGTGGCCTAAGTCGGTGTGCATTTGTTAGGATTTAGGTTTCCCCAAGGATGTTTTGAACCAATACCACATGCATTGCAAAACAGCGACTACTGTACATATAAACACATGTAGTACTTAGGGTCAAGTATTCCAAAGTTAAGAACCACAACAAGAACATTTCCTGATGTGTAAATAGTCCAAAATACTAACCAGAGATGCCAGTTTTCCGAATTTATTTCGTGTTTCCGAATTTTTTAAACGCCTGAAAATTTTTCGAATTTTATAATTCTTTGAGGTTAAATTTTTTTTTTTGTAAATTAAAAAATCGTCAGGAAAATGTCATCGAAACACATTGCATTTAAAAACATTTCTGGTATATTTTTTCTGTGAGAATTAACTCACCTCCAGTGTTGTTCGTGGCCTTGATTTACAAGTAAGATACACGCATATGAGCCGCGAAAAGGGAAACGCAGAAACTGAGACGAGGACTACAGTTTCGGTGGCTTCTTTTTCGTGATATTTTCTACAGACACGTGCTATTTGTTGATTATTCACCGAGAACGAAAAGTTTGCTGTCAAGATGGTCGGTCTTATAAACATGTAAAGTTTGTCGAGCGTGGCGATAATATCGCTGAATCGGAATCACACAGCGAGACAATTCCAGTGGAAATGGCGTGGGACATGATATAAACGGGGATATTACCGGAGCTAGGGATGAAGTTAGTATTCTGCCAGCACTTAAATTCGGCCACCTAAACATTTGTTTATTCCGTTAACGTTGCCGAATTCGTAAGGTGTTGGTAGAATGTTTGACGGAGGTAGGTAAACTTAGGAAAGATTTTGTGATGTGCCAACACCCATTGAATCGGCAGCCTCAACGGAATAAACTGCATGTGGACGGGTGTGGACTGGAAGCAGAATAATAATTCATCACAAACTTCAATTATTCAATTATGTTCATGATGTTGGGTATGTCCTATGTTCATCATCAGTGATCACTCATCATGTACTAATTCAAGTTACTACGTATTTTATTATGCCGGCTATTACTAATTACTATGGCATATGGTCAGGCTTTCTAGCATAAAATGGAGGCCAGGGGACATCCCTAAAGCGTTCAAATAGTTCAAATTCAGGAGATTCCGGACCGGGGGCTTACCGGGACCTAACCCAGGGTCCCGGAAGGCGGGCCCCGGGACCCCACCCGCTAGATCGATTCGCTCGATGCGCTCGCTACGCTCCACTTGGTCCGTGATATTTGTAGAATTTTTTTTAATACCTGCGGGCATCTCTGAGACCAACATGCTGGTGGATAACACTGAAAGGAAGGTCAGGGTTTTATTGTTAGAATAGGATTGTTGCTGTATCACATGACCTTATTGTGGTGAATTCCCAAGAAATGGTGCATTGTGGGATTGAATAAATACAATACGGGTTTTCCCATTGTAACCTGAATTTAGAGCCATGATCAATCTTCATATTTAGCAGATCTTCACTGGCTTCCAGTTAAAAGAATGTATTTACTTTAAGTTGCTCACCATAATGTCTCATTGTCTACATGGCTGTGCCCTAGATATCTCCAAGATGACATCATATCGGCCTCATCTATGGACACTGGTCGGAGACTCTCTAAGTTCTTCTCAGGATATTACTATACTGGTCATACCCCCCACTAACCGCCGTGCTGGTGATCAATCTTTTCAGGTGTATGGGCCACCTCTATGGAATAAATTCCGTCCAAAATCGCATGTCTCCCACACTCATAGATTCAAAAAGTAATCAAAACATGTAGTCGCCCGCATAACATCACTGTCGTATTTCACATTTCTTGAGGTTTTCGAAAAAGTCCGCCTACGTATTGTTCATGGAGTTCTGCCATCCACAAAAGTTTAAAAAATGTGAGGATGCCTATTTAATTAGTTTATAATTACAGATTTTTGTTCCTCATTTCCTGAAAATTCATCATATCCGAATTTCACATACGTTCGTATTTTAAAATCGCCATTCATTTACACGTGTTTGGTATAGCGATCTTGCAGATCCTAAAATAAAATGCTTTCACATACAGACTATTTTGGACCGTAATTCCATCGTTATTTCGTAAACAAGCTTTTACTAGAGATCTATTTACGCACATTGAAAAAACGGTGTAATATGCGTAGTATTTTGCAAATACATTATTGAGTATTTGTGATTCACATACAGAACTTATAACTTTGTAGCCAAATTAAGATAATATAATTGCAGTAAATTTAACCTTTAATTAATCATAATAAACATAATAAAAATTTTCTTCAAAACAGTAAATTCTGATGTTTCTTTTTCTGCTGCGTTTTACAGTATAGAAATGAAAGTCGCGTAGATTGAATTGCGACTTTCTAGGAACACATGTTTTGTAAAATATGACAGTATGTTATGCGGGCGACGATCTATTCCTTTGTTTAATTGTTATATTTTAATTTTTATACGGTTATTTTTTGTTTGTAGGCGCCTTGGATATCATGATGGCGCAATATAAGTCTTTGTATGTATGTAAGTGCAACAAAATTTGTTGTCAGTGGTATAATCCGTGAAGCCCATATGTTAATGGGTCAAACATCACCCATCAAGGACAAGGTAATTCCCGAGATCTAGTTGAATGGGGTGTGTTCAGTTAACCTGAAGGAAGTTAGTGTACCCCGATTCCATAAAAGACCAAAACATGGATCTCGGATCAAACTTTAAAAACATTGGTTAGATTAATACTACACACAAAAATAAATTTCGAAATCTCAGAGTTCAGCCTTTAACAAGGATATAGCATTTTAGTCCAGGGTTGATGAGTCTGTTTGTGATCTGTGTGAGTTGGTGGCAGTTTACAATGGGACTAAAATTTTAGTCTAATGGGTAGTAATGGTTCTATTGAAGGTCAGGGATTGTAAGAGGGCCCCTTGAAGAAGCAAGGCCTGAACAGCCGAAAAAGTGTGTGAATTTGGCTAAAATAAAAAGCCTCCAAAACGGGCTGGCTCTGAAAATTAAATAAAACTGCAGAAATTTGAGTAATGGAAGGCCGGACTTCAGGCTATTGCCGAAAACTTATATCCCTAAGTTACAAGGGGTTATAAAACTTTTAGTACAGAGGGTGTTTACGAGTCTGAGGGAGGAAAACAAGTCTTGCTCAGATATGTGAACTGGTTAGGTTTATACTAAAGGGGAACAAAAAAGTAGTCCAGAGGTGGTGAGCATTGATGAAATCTGGGTTTGAGGTGGTGGAGGACGTTGTACCCCCCAAAATTGGGACTAAACTAAAATTTTTGCTTGAAGGAAGTATTACTTCTTAGTGAGTTTACTGAAGGACTGAAATTTTAGTCTGCTGGGTCGTAGGGGTTCTAGATGAAAAACACTTGAATTGGTCTAAATTTACAAGGGGTATAAAATTTTAGTCCAGAGGTTGAGGGGTCTGAAGAGACGTGCGAGTTGGTGGCAATTTACAAATGGGACTAAAATCTTAGGCTTGATGAAGAGTAATCGTAGTGAGTAGTGGTTCACTGAAGGACTGAAATTTAGTCGCTAGGTATTATATTTTATAGGAAATCTACTTGAATGGGCCTTAAAGTTTACTAGAGGATAACTTTTTAGTCCAGAGGTTGATGAGTCCTATCAATCTGTGTGAGTTGTGTGGCGGGCCCAGTTGAAATGGGACTAAATTTATTGCCTGAGTTAATCTCAGTAAGTTACTAAAGGACTAAATGGTTACCAGTCTGGTGGTAGTAACTGCGCTTCCATTATGAAGTATTTGTGTGTGAACTGGGGTAAAGGTTACAAGGGGAATAAATTTTAAGTCACTAAGTTGAGATGTCTTGATGAAAAACTCTGCCAGTGGTGGTAATTACAATGGGAACTCAAATTTTAGGCCTGAAGTAATCTCATCTGAGTTTACTGAAGGACTGAAATTTTAGTCCTTAGGTTGTATGTGTGCTGTTGTATTTATTGATGTGGTTGATGATTTTTTGATAAGAGTTAAGTTTAACAACCTTTGCAAATAGTTAATTCGCAGTCCTGAACTTAATGATTTAATAAATGAGCTTCTGATTAATCTTTGTGAGAATAGCATCTTTATCCAAGGGCTAAATTTTAATATGGAGGTGGTATACAAAGGCGCAAGTTGTGAGTAGCTTTGACTAAAAGGTAATACTACCTAAGTGAATGAGAATTTGTTATTCTGTTGGTCAGCAACTACATTTTTGGTTGTTTGTAAATAAATGTTTTGAGAATCTCCTACAACTGACAAATGATTGTATTGTTGATTTCTTGATGTTTTAAGGTGTCAGTTAAAAGTAATTTGTAATCTTGGTGTTAGGGACTTCAAAACACGCTTTAATGAAAGGGAGAAATATGAGAGTGATTATAGTGATATGCACAGTGATGAGATCAAGCTTCTTTATTTGTTGAAAAAAATTGATTTGTTTGAAATGAATTATTTAACAGTAAAAAAAAAATTAATGCGTTTGTTGTAAAATCTAATAAACATCAATTAAAGCATGTTTTGATAAACAGACAAAAGGGTTTAAAAGATATGATGTCAAACAAGCCTAATTAAAACATGCTTATCTGTTAAGCTAAATACCAAAATAATTTGCATAGGGTTATTACGTATTCGATAAGCTTTGCGTGTCCAAATTATCTCAAAGCACACAGATATTAAATTGTGAACGAATACTTAATCGCTGGGACAAAGATTACTACTTCATTGATCAAAATCGATAATAAGTCGATCAAAGATTTAAGACAATCGTTAAATGTACCTTTCTTTACTTAATTAGGGGATTGGTCATTTATTCCATACATTGTAACTTTTTGTTGGTGTTTAATTATATTACTTGTAGGCCTAACACTATTGAAAACCGCAGGGTCTGGGCGTCGTGAAAAAGAGTATCCAAGTTTGTAGTTTAACATTTGTACAACTACACAAACTTAGCACTTTTAGGGGGGGGCCATAGGACATTAACCCTGTATACAAAGGGGAGGAGTTACCAGCCCAGGTAAACTTTCCCTCGGTGCGCAAAAAACGTTAAAAACTTTCGGTAGTCTTCCATATAATTATTTTCACATCCTTCTGCGCGAAGTCGATTGTGGGGAGTTGCTTCTATACCTCTACTACCCATTATTGAAACTGCGCGCATTCGATTGGTCCGTTTACTGTCCATTTTTATTCTGCATAATGAGCCGCTAGATGCCTTTTTCTAACACTTTATTTTCATTATCAGCATACAAAATCACATAATAAGGCATGATTGAACTTAATCCTATACAACAACAACATACACCTACATACCTACAAGACATAGGATTTTTATACCGTGCCGCGCCATTTTAATAAAGATCACGGCGCCTACATCAACAAAAGCAAAAAAAAGTAAAGTTAACAGCAGAGAAAACAATCAAAAAGCAACAATCACTTTGGGAAAATCTAGTTTTTAACTCTTTATTGAAGCTGACAACGAATTGGCTGTGCGAAGAATTGAGATGGGTACATTAATTCCAGAGTTTTGGGGGCTGTAAGGAAAAACTTTTATCTGCAGCAGATTGTAGAGTCTTTCTATGATATTTTTGGCACAGCCAAGCGAGTATATCGTAATGCTGATCGTAAAGTCCTGTACGAGCTTTGTGTGTGTACAATGTGAGGCAATAGTGATGATGATGGTGCATGTCCATTTAAAGCATTTAAATACCTCTAGCAGCAGTCTTGAAATAATGCGTTCTTTCACAGTTAGTCCAGTGAAGTTTATTAGAAAATAGTTGCTGGTCATGTGTTGAAGCCCAAAAAATAATTGTGGCACCCAGTTTTTTTTGAAGGTCGTTGCCCCTACCATTCTGTTGCAATGTAGATATATGAGCTCCACGCAAAAGTGCTTTCCCTAGCCAATCTTGACAAAACAAAGGGATCTTACCACACTGCTACAGTGTATCTCGAATCCTGGACCTCGACAATGCGTGTAAATGTTCTCAACTGAACGTTGATAGTTCATGATAAAGAGATCAACCTGGAAGACACTGCCCTTACACTTCATCGAAAATAAGCCGCAGTTTCCTGATGTTCTTTGATGTAATAATAACTCGTCACCGATATGACGTTGGACACCAGGCATTGGGTCCGTCTATAATAAGATGAGGTAGCAGACAAAGAACTCAAGTTTTGTGCATTATTTAGTTTCAACATTAATTTTCTCAGTCATCCCTGTTTTTAATATCATTGAATGCACATTTCAAAAGCGTTGTCAGAGCCAACGGAATAAATCTGAATCCGATGAATACGAAAATTGGTGACAAAAAAAAAAAAAAAAAAATAAATTTGAATGTCGTCTGCAGTAAATGTGATGATACATTTAATTTGTGTTCTTGATGATACGACCAATTGGAATGGTATATATAGTGAATGACTTTGGTCCAACATTGATACTTGTGGTATCCGTAATCCATGTCCTGTGATGTTGAGTAAGTCCATTTATTAACACGTGTTTACCTTCCCTGACAGATGGGAACCATTTGAGGGCTGTTCCTGTCATGCCGATTCTTTTTCTTTCCCAGCCTTACAGAGTCAACGCCTGTGACTTCACAGGTTCCAAAAGCGGGCACTAAGGTCTAACAACACCGAAAAACACCCTTCTGATTGTAAATATTTTTGTAAAATGTCATCTTTCACTTTCATAGAGAGCGTCCTCTGTCTCCGACCCGAACAGTAGAGACTGTAATCGTCCCCTCCCAAGGCGTATGTTAACATGTGGTCATTGATTATTTACCCCTGTTTTTCTATCAGTTTGGATATGAATTTAATGTTTGCAACTGGACGGTAGGTTTTTTTAGTCTCGGGGTTCAGGGACTTGTTTTTTGATAACGATAAGCACAGCATGTTTTAAAGATCTTGGGAAATACCTGTTGAACATAGAGATCCTTTTAATGATTACGATTTTATGATTGGTACCAAAACAGACAAGTGTTTCTTTAAGTAACCATGTTGGAATAGTTCCTAGCACCAGGCAAATAACTTTTAGTTGTCAGCATTACTGATGAGTTTTTTCAACTTCATCTTCTGACACAAGGTTAAACTCAGATAACTTACATGTTACAGTCCTTTTTATGTATCACTAATCCCGAGAACCAGATTGTTTCTTGTTTTCTCAACCAAGTAGATTTTGATACCTTTTCATAAAATATACAGCAAAATCATTACTCCTATTTGTGGTGCACTCTCATGGCTGGTAACACTTTCCCTGAATTATTCAAAAGCCATTTCACAACCTTACCTTGTTTTTTGAGTCAGCAGATTGGAGCTTCTCCTTTATTATAACTTTTTCCTATCAGTCTCAATCATACTATTTAACTCTACTCTCTTGTGTTTTCCTTCAAATGTAAAGTTGGTGATATACCTCATTACCGGTCTTTACGCACTTCTTTTTCAAACTTTCCAGTACGAACCCTACGAGCCTGCCTGAATTCACATTATACCAGGTTGCTCAGGATTCTTGTTTCTGGGGTCTCTTTAACACAGGTGCATGAATATCAATCAGGCATGTGAGAATCGCCTGTTCAAAGCATTTGTTCGACAGTCAACTTAATCAGTTATCATTCATATCTATCAACTGAGTTTTAAGTCACACTGATTTTCACGATCAATCCTGTGAAAGTTACGTTTTAAATAACAATTTCTTACAATTGGTTCTTTAGTTTTACTTGCATGAGTGTGCAATGAACAATAATGGTGATCGATGTCTTACACCATGTACACTCTTTATCATGTAATCATCGGGGCGAGAATAACCAAGTCAAGAGTGTTACCAGATATAGAAGTTGGGGCCATGTACATATTGATGAACCCAACACATTCAAATATTCCTGAAACTTTCCTGCATCAGATCTCTGGAGTGTTAATGGGGAAATTGAAATCACCCAGGATGATTACCATTAGACCAGCAAAAGTGTTAACAGTTGCAAATAAGATGCTCAAATTCTGGGTAGGAACGAAGATAATTTGAAATTCCATTTTCTTTCGAAGGAGGGGGTCAATAGATACAACTTAAATCACCTTCCTTGTGTGTTTGAAATTATGACATGCTCAAAGTAACTGATTGAAATTGGAATGTATTATCTGTAACTTAAGGGGGGGCGCTTACAAAACACCAATACCACCATGATTATCAGATCCCCTGGGGATATTAATAAATGCAAAACCCCGGGGGACCGCATTTCATTCACCATACTAACATTATCCTGTAACTACTCCAAACCAGGTTTCAGTTAAGAACATTACATCTATTCTCTGGTCCAACACATAATCGTGGCAGAAGTTTGTTTTTGTTGCCCTATCGAACGTCAATTCCAAAGGCCACAGTAACCTGTTATCATTGTTATTCCACTATACTCGTTAACATGATGTTGTTTTTTGTATCAATGGGGTCTGATTTGTTGGGTCCAGTGGTGTTTGATTTATGGTGAGGTACACGCATGACTTTTATGCGTAATTTGCGACTCCCCTCTGATGCACCTCTGTGTGTGGACGTCTAGATGAATCCCGCATGACTTAATGTTTCAACCAGGTGTCTAAGTGAACGCTTTGTTTTGTCAGATTTAACCGGTAATAATTTAGGACTACTATATGTTATATGATGAAGTGTAATGTAATATCGGGCCAGGAGATTGTGGATGGACATCCCTGCAGTTAAAAGTTTCAATTTGTAATGAAGCTGAAGAATTCTGATAGTAACTAATACGAGCACCAAGGTATTTATGATGACAGGGTTGGCAGTTTTTTTGTGGTAATCCCCTTGAATCATGTGTTATCCTTAACCTGGTACCACACCATGTTCATGTCTGATGCACACTAGTCCTATGATAATACACGGCAAGCTGAAAACCCTGCATGATTGCACATATAGAAATCTCCTTTGTCCTCCTATTATGAGAAGTATTGATCTCCCCTGTAACATCAGCAATTAGTTAGTTCCTACTGTAGTGTAGGCAGAATATTGTCAGTATAGAAAATCAAAAATCACTCAAATATCCCAAATAAGATATGTAGCCCAAATTACTGAAGACAGATTTGTCCTTGCGATATAATACTCCACACGATGAAAACATGGAGCAAGAACTCAACTATAGATGGAAATACGTTTGATTTTTTTGGGAGCACTGAGTTGATATGTGGCATCCGTGCTAGGCGCTCAAAAAAGTTGTTTGGTAATAGAATAAATAACAAGGCTTGTAGTATCAATCTTATGGGCTCATATATTATCCTCGGGTGGGAAAAAATTCAAATTACTTGAGGCGCCATTCTTTAGTTTTTTTTCCGACCTCGGCAATTATCGCCTAATAAAGGATGCGCATTACACTTTAGTTTATTAGTTCATTTGTTTTTAAATATGTCACTGTAATGGCTCTAAAATTGTATGTTGATTAAAAACTTGGTCATTTTCCATATCATTCGGGGCCAAACCCACATGAATCCAATATTCCTACCTTTTTTTATGCACAATTTCATTTTGTTCTTTATATTCTGATGTGTGGTCTGTGGAATTGTCCCATTTTGACGCCCATACTGGTTATGTTTGAAGCAATAGAAAACGGTGGCCCAATGCTATCAACTGGTACCAACATCGAACTCTCTATTGCTTTATAAGAATGAATTCTCGGGTGTTTAACCACCCATCCCTTAGTTGCTACCGTGTTACAAAAAATAGACTTGTACACATATTGTGGAAAAGTTTGATTTTATTTTTTAAACTTTGGATATTTTGCAAACAAATACTTAACTACACATTTTTTAAAAAACTCGCCTTTCAGAACAAATTGATATTATCTTTGGGAAGTTGTTTGTGTAAGCGTTAGTGCCCTCTAAATTGTTCAGATTATGTTGATTTTATGAGTACAATATTACCCACACTATGAACGTTAATTTACGTTTACAAGTTTGGTATACTATTTTAAGCGTTTACATCCTTGGAACCATATATGTAATGAAAATAAAAACAAAAACTAAACAAATATTGTTGTTATAAAAATATATCGACCACTTTATCCTACAAATCTTTTGAGTTATTAAACATTCCAATTTACATTTTAAATAGTTTCTGAGCTCAATTTTAAATTTTGAACATTTTCTAGCAATTTTATTGTGTTTACAACATGCATACTATTTATTTATTTTTTCATATAACATGCACTACAATGTTTTGTTCCTAATACGTATTTACTCTCCTAAATTTAGGGTTTTTTGTTCTGCAAATGAGTTTTTATATTCGATGTGTTTCTGTGGAAATGACAACATTTTGACGCCCATACTTTCGACAAACACGTTATTTGGAAGCAATAGAAACGGTGGACCAACTGCTATCAAACTGAACCAACATCGAAATCATCTATTGTTTTCTATGAATTCCCTCGGGTGTTACCACCCCATCCCTTAGGTGAACCGTGTTACAAAAATAGAACTTGTAAACATATTGTGACAGTTGATTTTATTGATGTTACTTGGATGTTCCTTTCAAACTAAATAATTACTAACATCATTTAAAAAAACTCCGCTTTCAGGAACAAATTATATTTTCTTTGTTGGTACTTGTTTTGTATAAGCGAATTAGTGTCCCCCCCCCCTCTATGTTCAGATTATAGTTGATTTATGAGTATATTACCCATTTAACTGTTAATTCGTTTCAAGTTTGGTATATATTTCAAGCGTGTACATTACTGGAACCATATATGTAATGAGAAATTTAAAAAAAACGAAAAAAATATGGTTGTTATAAAAATATATAGACCACTTTTATCCTCCAAAACCTTTTGAGTTATGAAACATTCCAATTACATTTTTAAATATTTTCTGAGCTCAATTTTAATTTTGAACAGTTCTAGCCAATATTTATTGTGTGTTACAACATGCATACTATTTATTATTTTTTATATAACATGCACTACAATGTTTGTGTTCCTTCTAACGTATTTACTCCTAAAATTTTTGGGGTTTTTTTCTGCAAAAATTAGTTAAAACATATTGGCGAGTAATTAAAGATATTAATTTTAAGGAGCCAAATTTGTAAGAGGTTGAAATTTTCTGAATTCGTTGGTCATCTTGGTCAATCATCATCATCATCATCATCATCATCATCATCATCATCATCATCATCATCATCATCATCATCATCATCAATCAGTAGCATCATTGTCGTCGCGTCGTCAAGCTCGATGTTTCCTTATTTCATCGTTATTGCCACCATCATCACCGCCATCGTTATTCTTATCATCGTGGCATTATCGGCATCATCATTTTAAAATAGTAAAAACCCGTAGCTATAGTAATCTCACCATACCAACATTAGAAATCAACGGGTTTCATGCAGTCGAATACGTATTCGACTACAGAACACAGCGAATCAAACATTTGGGTTTTGACAAACTGTCAAATCACATTCAGTGGCCATTTTGAATAAGAAAACAGTTGTTTCTTGGTATTTCAATACTGTCGTCAGTTAGTAACCATTCACGTCTTTAACATACATCACTTAAAATAGCCCTTTCATTTTATTTCATTTAATTACACGCATTCATAAGTAATTCAAACTTTCAAACGCCGTTTTCTCAGAACTAGCATTTATGCTGATTCGACAGTATGCAGAACCAAGGGGGTGAAGCCCATTCAAAACCAGTCGTCCGTGCTGGGCGCTGACATTTTGAATATTGCACGGAATAATTATTATTTTGGGTGCTTGTATACAGACATATGCAATTTCGATACAAACAATCCGGCAAATTCAGTTGTTGGATGTTGGGCGCTATAGGGGTGGTTAAATTTTGTCCTACCCATGGCCACACAACGAATGAAAGGACACATCAGTCGTCTTGATTTAAAAACACCGCCTCATGAGACTATTTTCACCTAAGCGCGACTAAGCACCTAGCAAGTGAGTATCTGAGCACAAGATCCAGGTGCACTATTATTACAATCACCTGGCCACCCTCTACACATCATCATTTGTATCACGATACCGATTAGTGGTATATGCAAAGCGGCAACACCAACAGTATGTGGACGAAGCCGCGGAGTCAGCCATTGCTTTCTAGTGTTAGTACTCTATGTGTTTCGTTGTGTTCGCAAAACATCGGAGACGAGAGTTCAAGATGACGTACGTTTTTGCCTCTCTATCTATATAGAAAGAACCCTCTTTTGTGCAGACCTCCCCGACGATATATAATATACGAAGCTGTTCTGTGGTGATTGTTTATTCGTTTCAATTCATTAAAAGTTTCGGCGATTCTATTCATCAGGTTGTTTGTTTATCCAGGAAAATCAATCGACGTCACGCTTTTTTGTCGTGGATTGAGGCCACATCTTTGCTTGGCCTCGCTGAAAATTGATTGCCATTCACAGATTTAATCCGTTCTTTTGATGTGAACCAGTAACCCGCGGATTTTGGGTTCCTACCGGAATCATTTTGTTCCGAAATATTTGCATTTGGGATAGGAATGCACCACAAACGGATGTAGGAGTAGATAAAATAAATAGCGCAATATCTATTCCTATGGTGTTTTTTGTGTCAAACGGTCATCACTCCATGCACGCATGCGGGTTTAAGTGCGCCTCCTTTAAACTACCCGCACATTTTTGTGTCGCAAAAAAACAAAGCACATCAAAGAGTACCTTTTACTGGTAAAATTTATGTACGCAAGGCGTTTTTTGCACAGTTATGACCGAAAAATTACCGTATGACACAAAAGACCATAGAATATATATGCGCTGTTTATTTTATCTCCTCCTACTCGTTGGTGCACTCCTATCCCACAATACGCATAAGAATTCGTAACAAAAAATGATTTCCGGTAGGAAACTCCCAAATCCGCGTATTGACGTACATACGGAACACGGAGTGTATGTAATGGCATGTATGCGTATGTAAGTAAGGGGTGACTTATTGTCCCAAAAGCCCCTTAAAGCGATAGAGGGCGGTATACAAGATTGAATTATACGGATTTGGTGAAAAAGAAACAGATATGTCACTCATAGCAAAGACATGGTCAATCGTAATCCTAATAGTACATGGGGAAATGTTGAATTAAATGTTTTGGTTTGTTTTTTTTCATATACATTTATGACACAACGTTTTTTCCAATACAGAATTTCATGGAGAATCTGAAATCATGGGTGTCATTTTTTTAAATGTGTTTCTTGGTGTTATAAGGGGGAAAGTGTTTGTACAGGGGTACAAAGTTATTTAATTGTTTTAAAATTTAAACCAAGCTGTTCGGTTGCTCATAGGGTTCTAAATCTCAAAAAGGTATAGCTTGCCATATTCAACGACCTATTGTTTTAGGTCAATAGGCCCTCAAGAAAGTTTCAAAAGTCCATTATTTTAGAATGGTCCGATTTTTTGTTGAAACTGGTTTTAAATCGTTCCTTGGGTCATACTTAATAAGAAAATTATATACATTAATGTGTTGCGCACTTTCAAATTGGACTTTTACGATCTAACTAGTGGCAAGCAAACCATTTTAAAAACACCGATGATTCGAAATTTTACCCCAAGTGTGACCTTGAACTCCGTTTTGCCTTGTCACTATTGTAACCTATAAACACTCAGGTATAGCAAACTAAAACCTTTCTGTAATCCTTGAACGTGAAATGGTATACTTTAAAATACTTTTGCCCCCTTTATATTTTGACCCCTGTTAACCTTTCTTGCCACGTAGAATACATCAAAAACACATTTAAAAAAAATGACACCATTATTTTTTTGACTCCTCAATAACAATTTTTTTTGATATAGAAAACCTTGGTTGAAAGATTGTTATGAAAGTTTCACAAAAATATAGTTTCCACATGTACTATAAACCAAACTCTTGCAAAGCACCTTCTGCACATTGTCAGGGTAACCGACCGATCATCCAAACTACATTTACTGAATTAACTCAAGGAATATTTACATATTTAAATTATTTTAATTAATTATAGACCACCATTTTGGACCTTTATCTGCAATAACAGAAAATTTTCACTTAATGTATCTACTATCTACTCCATTATATCTTCTTCCGGCTTTTTAAATTAGGTACCTACCATCCCCTTCAAGAAACCATAATGGCAAACCCTGAATATTCATAATGGCACAAATAATAAATCAGACAGAGAAAGATTTTGAAATTTTATATAGTGCGCTATGATGAATAACTGATACCTAGTAAATGAAGGGATCACATCATTCTTTTCCTACTTACTGATATAACAAAGAGTATTCTAATTATCAACCAGTGTGCGCTATATCTATTAATCACTGTAAGACAGTGTGGAGCTTGGGCTCCTTTCTTCCAAGAGGTCCCGATATGAACGGTTATCCCTCGATAAACGGCTACCCTCTTCCTATTCCATCATATCTATTTTTTCTTCCGTCGTTTGTTATCCATGACCATTATTTTTTTGTGCGGAACTATCATCTAGACACTTCCGCAAAAATAATGCGGTCAATGTGTTTATAAACAACAGAGGACATTACTATAGGAATTGGTGTAGAAACATTGAGTGGAGAAGGGATTCTTTAAATTCATAATCCGCATATGGAAACCTTTTTTGCCCATGATCCGACGACTCCCTGTTAATTCAAAGAGTAGTTATGAGGACAAACTTAAAAGTCTGTCAGGAGGAATGCATGCATGACCGCCTTTCCATTGATTATGTTGTTGCTTTGTGATTTTACTGTTTCACTGTATAAACTGGGGTATTATAGCACCTGACCACAATGTGATTTGTGTTTTAAGGAAAACTGTTCGTCGTTCCAGGGTACACCATATAAGACCATAAGGGTGTGTCAGTTATTTATTATTTGATATTCATGGAAAAATAGATTTTTTTCATTATGGACTAAATAAAGTCCATTTTTAAATTTGATTTTGGCAATTTGATCTTTAAAAGTAGGAACGTGAAAAGTCTGTCATGTGTGCCCATAAACAAGTTGAGGAAGACGGTATTTTATAGAAAATGAGATGTTTGTGTTATGTTAAGTGTGGTTGTGGTGTATGTATGCATGAATTAGCGCCATGTGTTGTGTACAGATGTTTTGACGGGGGATAAATTGCAAGATAACAATAGGCCTACTTCATTGTTCGGCTGTGATTGGGGGGGGGGTGGCAGGTATCTAATTTCTGTCTGGTCCTGAGGGATTGGCATTGGTTACAAATTAAATACGCCAATTATTAGCAGCACCACAGCTCAAAGTGGGTGGGGGGGAAGTAGGACATTGATTGTTTGATTTGGGCATTGCGGATTTCCAAACGGTAAACAACCGGAAGTTGATTGCGTTTTTTTAAATTCGCTGTTGCTGTTAGGTTGGCATGCCTTTTCCCTTTGCAGGTCTATTCACATCAACGTAAGGGGGGCACCACTAATGTTCGGCACAATCTGCGTCAATACCTAAGTACTTCCTTTTTAAGCTTTTTTTAAAAGCAATGCGCAAACATGTTTAGGCCCGATATCTTTTGTCAACTATTTGGAATTAGAAAGTAAACTTAGTGTCAATTGAAAGCTGTGAATTTCTGCATTGAGATAATATAGGAAAAGCGGCAGGAGATTTTTTTTTTTTTACAAACCAAAATCGTGGGAACTCATGCCTTTCAGCGTGAGCATCGTGTGAGATTTTGGCCCGAAATTATGCCCAGAAGCATATGGTCAAGGAGCATAAGTATACTCGGAGAAAGAAAACCCGGCATTTGATGAGCGCGTACTTCCTGGTTGTAAAAGGGGCGCCGCTATCATCGCATGTGGGTGTGGTCGGAACGGGTGACCAGCAAAAGAGAGATCAATTCTGGTGGCCAATCAGAGGCAAGTGCATTTTTTGCCGCAGTAAAGACGCAGAGAAACCAGGAAGTATGCGCCCGTCAAAGGGTTTCTGTCCCCGACTACAATGTTCATGGAGCATAAAATAATCTGGAAAAATATCCTGTGCATATGCTCATGGAGCATATTGGAATGTACATGGCTTCAGGAGCAAATGGCAAATGTGGTCCTAGCCTATAGCAGTGGAGAACCTGGTTTTGTCAAATACTGCATGCTCCCGGAACGTGCATGTGCATTCAAATTGGGCTTAGAATATTTCTCCAGATTATGTATGTTCCAGGACCCTATGGTCCTGTACCTTATGCTCCAGGAGTATAATTTCGGGTCAAAATTCTCAAGAGTGGAAACAGTGTTGTCAATGAACTGCTAGCTTTCACAAGCGCCGATCTAACTTGACAAGTCAAGTCAGATATTTGAAAGGTAATAAATGTTATTAAACACGGCTGGGCATGCAAGTACAATCACAACCGTCCAATTGCAATTTGGATGAAAATCGCCACGGACTTGAAGCTGAGGCAGACTAAGGCAAGGAGAATTCTGCAATGTTATCCTGTGGTTTATTCCGTCAAGGCTGCAGAATCGTAGGGGATGGGCCAAATGGACTCTTCCGATATTTTAAAAGGATGCATTTGGGAGAGTTGGCGTTCTCTGATTTTGGCAATATCTTGTTTTGCCGGCCGTGGCGTCACCGTGACGTCACGGGTGACCAGCATACCCGTGCTTTATACCGTTATGCATTACGAGCTTTAATTGTATCCGTCAGTGAGTTAGGTGGTCAATGACGTCACGGTGGCCAAATAAGACATTCACGTGATTTTGGTCCTTAGCATGTTCAGTAGGCCTATAGTCGTAAGATTCATTAGGTGCAAATAGATCTATAGCTTTTAAAAATTCAAATTTATCACTTTTACCCCAAAGCCCCATATTCTTTTGAAAACAAGGAACATTTTTACTGAGAAGACCTCTACTTTAATGACTTTTTAGAAGATTTGAAGTTTCAAACAAGAACCCCATTTTGGTTGAAAAATTTTGCAAATTGACTGGCTCAAATAATCCTTATGTATTTGTGGGAAGTTGAAAGAAATTTAGTATTGTGCCACCACCTATGGAATTCGGGCAGCCTCAAACAGAAAAACTGCATGTTGAAGGATGTGGCGTCAGAATACTGAATTCATGCCGGCGCCCCGTGCGGAAATAAATTATGTAAGTAATTATAGTCGGTTTAACTCACAGTCCTTCTACAACGGTGAGGAATAAGGCACTCAATTGAGTTGACTCTTCACACGCACATTAGTTTCACGCTTTATTCCGTTAGCGTCTATGGTGCCCGGACTATGGCTCCCGCGGACATTCGTTGCTTCACACCTCTCACCCAAAGACCACTATTTTGTTACCTTCTCTGTCATCAATTAACCCATGGTTTGAAAAGCGTCAGCCTTCCCCTCATAGTCCGTTTCATACGTGAGTGTGGTCGTCCCCGTTGGAAATTGTCCGTTCTAAAGGCTCCTAAACCTCAAATTTGGTCCAAGCCAAAAGTAAGGTTTCCAGAGTCCATAGTACTTCCGAAAAACCCATTCTGTGCATAAACTTTTCAAATTCAAAAGCTCCCAAGCTGGCACTTCACACCGCACCCCCCACCACACCAAAGTTGAGTGACCAACCCCCCCCCCCACCGGTTGTGTGGCCCACAAGTATTAGTGGTGCTTTCACCTGCTGTGAAATATGAAATTTTTTGATTTCAATAATTTAAGTATTTTTTGTACTTGCCAATTGGTCTTCTAAGTAATGCTAGCAATGGGGATTTCAAATGTCCGATCCATCAAATAAGCACATTCTCAGCAGCCTTCACACTTCATCATAAATTTTGCAGCTTATATACCACTAGTCTCAACTCCATGTCACAGTTCAAAAGCTTCAAACTCATACTGTAAAATTTCAAAGATTAAAAATCTGCAGTTAGGTATGAGTCATGATACCCAGAAAGCAAAGGTCAGTCCGGTCATCATACAGTACACAAGAAGGTCATGTAATTGTGCCCCCTGGATGATTGCTATTATTGAAGCTGTTATGCACCACAATAGCAATCAAGGTTACAGATAAAACAACACCATTATTCAGTATGGAGTGGACTTGTGATGGTTTGTGATTACAGTTCACATACATGTGGATGTGGATGGAGGAAGGGGTTTTTATTTTAAAATGAAACCATTATAATAATGCAAAATTTCAATAATCTTTCCGTGGCTTGTTAAGTATCAAAACACTGTCACTTACTGGTTTAACACTCAACCATACGTTCAGGCAGATAGTAAATTCCATTACATTCATGTTGGATGGTTCCAACTAGGGGGAAGGGGGGTGGGTGCACACTAACGCGTTTTGTGTAAAACATAGGAAGTGGGGGTAATTCAATTTTTTTTGTCAGAAAAAAAATCTGAAATTTTCAACTGCAATCCTTTCCATAACATAATCACAAACGTTATTTTAAAATCACAAATTCAATTCCTTACTTCAATCTGTTAGTAGAAAAATGGACAAAATAATAAAGTCCGAGTTTGAAAAAAATCCAAATGTTTGACAGGATAGCCCTTGCATACTAAACGACGGATTGTCAAAAAGCTCTTCAACACAATGTTCAATTTGCATTTAGATACTACCTGATAATGGCAGATAACGGCAGATAATGCCAACAAATTTCATGTTGCCACAGGTTTTGCATCTTTGCTCGTTCTTGATGTATGGTTTTTCGAACTGATGTTCTGGTCTTTCCTTTAACTTGCAGATGTACTTGGAGAGTTCCGTATGATGTCTGATTGTTTCTGAAGGAGTGGTTCTGGTTTGCTAGTCTTGTTTTGAATTCGTGTTCTGTAAGTTCCACGTGTGTTTCTTTTTTTTCGTGTGTTTTACAATTGCTTGGTATATAATGGTTTGGACCAGCACTTTCCATTTAGTGGGCACTATTAATTATGGAATATGAAATAACAGGCCGAATGTACTTTAATATCTTGGCGTGATATTGGCAGTGTGGTTGGAGAATTCTTCCCGCAAATGATTACACAAATCAAACAACAACAAATTTAAAATACAATGATGTAAAACACTTTATTAGATGCGAATGTAAGAATGTCTATTATTATTCATCCGTTCTGCTCATTCATGAGGTTATGTATGGAGGTGAGGGCGGGAGGGGGGTGAGGGAGGGGTAGGAGGGAGGGGGGAAGGGAGGGAGGGAGGGAGAGGGAGAAGGGGAGGGAGAGAGAGAGACGGGCGGAACCTATAGATTCCGCTAAGACTTGAGATTCCAAACGGCTTTTTTTTACTTTCAAGACATTTGTAACAATGTAGTAAAATGGAATGTCAAACGTTACACTACAGACTCCACTTGCCAATTACATGAACTTAATGTGTACATCTAATTCGGAATTAAATGGTGGCAATTAGAACCCTTTATTAGATGGCAAATTGCAATGCAAAATGCGCTTATGCCAAATATATGGGCAAAAGTTTTGGGGGCACGGGTACAGATATTGTTCCACAGTATACTCCCCACAAAATAGCACGCAACAGACACCGTTCGTGAATGATAACAACTGTACTCACCAAAACTACAGATTGCCTGGTTGGCATTGAACAAAGCCAGTCAGTTGTCAGTAGAAGCTAGTACAATACCATAGTATCCCGTTTCGTGTTCTTGGAGACTGTTTTTAACTGATACGTGTGTTAGGAATATATATTGCATTTTAATTCCGTCTTTCTCCATCAATGACCGTGATTGGCATGTGGACAATGCAAATAAAACTGCAAACGAAATCAGGTCTGGTGGTAATTTAATTTTTATTTTAATCAAAATGACAACTTGTAATCGAATTTCACCGGCATTCTTTTGTCCGTTGCGTCTTGCTCAAAAAGACAAACAGCAGCTCGATTTTGTCTCAGCTGTTTACACGGCATGCCGTAGATGTAAATAATAGGCGAGTATCATTACGTTTGACTTGGCTTTTTAAAGCTTGTGTGGCGGTCATTACCATCCACCTTATTTTTACTATTAATATGCGTCACCAGTGCAACGTTAATGTTAACGTTTGGTGTTGCATGTTTAACGATTAAATATGTTCATTGATATTTTCTTTGGCCGTACTAGTCATCTTTTTAAAAAAGGACAAAGGTCTTGGGATATTCGCCAAAATAAATCTATAACAAAATTAGTGGATGACCGTAACATTTAAATATTTTGCATAGCTGGAATTATAACATATGCTGAAAGTGAAGTTGTTTCATGATACATCACGCTTTTCAGAGACATTGAATTTATAAAGGTTCATTCGAATGAGTTACCCCGGTTTAAAACCGCCTTTGCGTTCGTCAGACATCAAACCATCAAGGTGTCTAACATTGCAATTAACGAACTCATAGAGCAATGATTGTGCTTAATGGAGTACAAAACTATATATATACCTAGATGGTATTTGATATCCCAAATGGTTGATAGCCCGTATTAATAAATGCGAGAACACGATGTTTTACAAGGTTTTTACAAGCACAGTTTGCACCTGGGTCTTATGACATGCGCGGAGATTGCAATGATATGCAAGCATGATGACGACACCTCATTCAGTGATTTGGGTTCATGATTTGTGTTCATGATTGGTGAAAACTTGCATTCTGCAACTCTGATATTTTACTATTACCTGAATACTCATAACAAGAGGGCGTCGTACTTCACTTTTCCCCAGACGATAGTGCCTTATTTTCGCATACACATACCCAATCTTAAAGCCCATACTCAGTATTTTTTCAAATCAATCAATGACCATTTGCTCTAAATTGTTGTTTTAGTTCATATAAACATATTACTGTTCTTTTATTGTGATAAAACATATTTTAAAGCGGTCTTGAAGATTTGCCATTTAGGACTGTTTCTAGACCTAGACCTTGTTAGTAAACAAAGCATGAAAATAACCCTTTCCCTGCAACATTACGGCGTTATCACGTAGGCCACATACAAGGTGGTCTTGCTACAATTCCAATACAACAGTGCAAAGCAAATGGGGGGGGGGCCAATTTGTTTATGGTTGAATCGGTGATACTGGCTTAAGCGAGTAGGGAGCAAAACGGGGGGTTACTTGTCAGAGGGCAATTTCCCTGTTTTTAGACAGATGTTCCTTGTTAGATGAGAACCGGATACTCTCTCGGATTCATGCTGTACACACCAGAGGTGTTAACGTTGCCCAGTTTATTTGTCTATGTGGGAAACGCTTCACCCAAAATGTTTTGGCAAAAACCGAGTGTGTCGGCCTATGGAAAGTACATTTGAGTTCAGGCCCGTGGTATTGTAATTTTCCTCTAAGATAACCTTGGGTAGAACAAGATGAATATCCCCATATCATGCACAAAATGCTGTTTTGACAAGTTGTACACAAACCACTTGCAATACAGGCGACTAGCTGCGCTACCTTAAATCAAGCGGATTTAAAGATCGCGATTATAAATCATGACAGTAGTATCTGGGCACCACTCAGAAAGCAAGGCATTAAAACATCTATGATAGGGCCAGTGAGCAAGTGAAGAATGGGTCAAGCTCATTATGAGCATTCATACCAACATCAGAAGCGCCTTCTGCAGAAATTCTTGCTGCATCTGATGCTTAGATTAGTGAGCACGATTAGGAACTGCTGACCTTGCAGTCTGACCACCTTGCAAGGGGGTCGGCGGCCGTGGCGGGGGCGGTGGGGGGGGGGGCGGGGGGGGGTTGGGGGGCACATGACAGATCTCTGGCACGTTGACGGTCCCTGTGAACATCAATACAACAGCAGCCAAATGGCAGAGAAACAAACCGGACCACACAACTTCCAGTAATGTGTGGCAAATATAATCGACAGAAACTTTGTAAATATGTCACTGCTTGTCATGCTGAATGGTTATCTGACATGAAAATAGTTTTTGTCCGGCCGTTTACAAATTTTGCCCGTGGAATTTAAATTCTTACTTGAAGAGGAACTATCGGACTTTTACTTGTTAGTGGTGTTTTTGCTGTTGGAATTTTGGATTGTTAATGGGGAACACTTAAATCGTGCTGAAAAGATCTTTTAACCACTGCGCTCGAGTATTTATTTCGAGAACCTTGTGCATCATTAGTTTAAACCATGCCTCTTCACGCAGTCAATATGTGTATACCATAACCCTCATGATCAGTCAACATTTGTTGTATATTATGATACTGTTGTGATATGTTACATTCCTCAGAATTAACATAAATCTCCCGAATAGGATTTAGGAATTACTAGTCCGACCCTCGTCTGAATTTAGTAGAGCAAACGGCGGTGGATAGAGGCCATTTTGGTAAGGCTTCTATCAAAAACCAATTGTCCACGGAATTCACAAAACCCAGGTGCTGTGAATTGAGTGTGGTTACTCGCAATCTGATTTGGAGTGTCGCTTCATAAAGATACTGAAGGAGATTTTCAAACTTCAGTTTGATTTTGAAAGTCTTAATTTTGATTAAGGATACTGGCATCAACAATGATGGGACGATTACGTAATATGCCGAATCTAATTATTAAGGCTTGTATACTGTAAGAAAAAAGGTCCCCTCTTGTAGGACTAACCCTGGTTTAAACCCAGGTCTAAAGTTAGTCTTCCTTTCAGAATACACCTAAATGAGCAGAACTTGTATTTCGGACGACGTGTAGCGCCGTGATTCGTTTTATCTACCAAGTCTCTTACTTTGGAATAACAGCTCTTGAATTATGATTAACAAATTAACACACGCTACAAAATAACACGAATCGGGTGGTCTGGTTTTTTATATAAGAGTTTATTCTTTTCAATTTGTTAGTGGAAGACTGATAATCTTACTAATACAGTAGCAAGGAGTAGAACTTTCAGTGGTTTTATATAATCATATCATATAACTTAAGGAGTTTCGCTAGGGTGATTTTAAGTGTTCGCCTAAGAAATACAGAGACCGATATAGAGGCGTATTCTTACATGATGCAGAACTCCTAATCACACGTGTGTATGAGTGTGGCGCATGTAAAGCTTTTTTTAAACAATGACTTTGAAAACCCTTTTAAAACAGGGATTTTTCAATTATTCTGTTTTGAGAACGTCGAAAACTTTATACTCCTTTCACAGAGAAAGCACAAAAATAATGTTGTGTATTAACTATTAAAGCTGGAACTGACATATAACCACAGGTGTGTGTATCCCATTTTAATCATATGTTTTGTATCCAAGCTCACCCTCAATATGCCCACCACAAACATTTACGGTTAAACATTTATGTGGTTTTTGAAAATACAGATAGTAAAACAACATCCCAGTGTCTTTTCTCCTCTTCTGTTTGGCTGAAATTTCATAGGTGAAAATGCGAAAATAGTGCCTTTTTCAATTCCATACAATAATCAAAAATCAAAATCGGGTTCCCGATCCGGGCAAACGAACACCACAACCTTTAAACATTAAACGTAATTTCTGGTGTTTATAGGTTATTCTATATTAGATTGAAATCCATAATAAACATGAAGCTTACATATACAAACAACCGGCTGCCGTGTACCTAAAACCCCGGAGACTATATTCACGGCAACTTCGTTTTTTCCTGGTCAAGCAACATGTGTTTGGCTTCCTGATTGGCCCACCAGTGTAGCCTTTATATGCGGAGCCATGCTCAATAAAACTCACAACCGCTAAAAGAGCCCAAAATACGAATTGAAATATCCATTTCAGTATAGCTTCTGTTTTCACTACAACAAATGAAAATTTTAACTTATGTATATTGAAGAGTGTAAAAAAAATCGCTCTTAAATTTACGTTTTGGCGGATCATATGATGGCGAGAATTGTAACCTTCGTCGCGATTCATATGGATCGGGACACTCCCGACATTGCCGACAATTTTAGTTCCGCTTTCAATAACAAAGAATCCATAAAATTAATGTCTACAGCATTGGATAGTACATTTTTTGTACAACTCCCCCCTAGTTTGAGTAGTACAGTTGGGATTGTGTAGTGTTTTTGTACAGTTGTCCTCACAGGAATAGAAACAAAATTAATGGTCAAACAGCGCAAATGTGTCAGTGAGGCCACTTTTAAATAAAATTACAGAAGAGTCTAATGAAATCACACAGTACTAAATTAAAAACTAAAGACAGACCAAAAATAAATAGATTAAACATACAAGATAAAAATAATTCTAACGACAAATAGAAAAGAACCAAAAACAATTACCAACTTAAATAAACTACAATATTTTAAAATATAAACATTGAATAAAAATACAAATGCAAATATAAGATATTTATATTATATATTAGTAAATTAATTTGAAATTATATATTTAAATTATATCTTTAGTAATTAACATACGAAATACTTATCAAAATTTAGCAATAACAAAAAAATCTATAAAAATAAATGAATAACATAAACAAATGTAAAATAATTAAAAATATTACCCATAAAAATAAATTAATAAACTTAAAAGAAATGATTAGCAGGATTTGCTAATCCGAAACATAAAAAAAATCATCACAATTCATGTTTTTGTATTTTGTTTACTGCATGAATGCAACAGAACCTGCAAACCTGCAAGTGGTTTGGAGTGAAATCCGTGTATTAAAGACAAGGCAGTACTTTTTATCAGATTCTTTAATTCTATTCGTAGCGTATCAAAATTCCGCCTTGAAATCAAAAAAACCTTTCTCGGTGAATATCCCAGATTTAAGCGTAATAGTGTGCACAATGATCAATACAGAGTTTGAACTCAAACACAAAGTGATGTATTGTTATTCTGTGTATGTTCAACCCACATCAGCCGTTTATGGTAAATTTTGAGATGCCCTCGCTATATGTCTATTTACGGGAGACGGTATGAAAAATTCCCCAATTACTTAATTTTTTTCACTATTTGGGGTTTTGTTACTAAATAAAGCAGTTGTGGAATTGTAACACTTATCCAGATTTATAAGTAAAACCAATTATTTTTACATTTTTCGATTCTCTCGACTATCCCTGCTAATCCATTTAAAAAACAAAAATTAGTACTTCCAAAAAAGAAATACAAACAAAAAAACATGAGAGTAAACTTCCATGAGTTAATAAGAATGGCATGATTACTTATTATGCTAGCAATTATAGGTGGTTAGATGCGTAAATCACATTTTTAGAGCCACTCAAAACTTAAATTTGACCTCTTGCTTATTATTCTATCTCTATGAACGAAGCCCATCACATCACTGCTAACGGGTCATGTGACACAACATACACGGCTGCCGGGTCACGTGACAATCATACACGGCCGCAGGGCCGGCAGCTTTTTGCCGTGATGTAGCCTCGGCAGTGAGGCATCACTACCATACACGGCTTGCCGGGGCAGCTAACAACAGGACGCTATATACACGGCGGCCGTGTTGGTATATAGTCTTTGCCATATACGAAACAAACGTCCGATTTGTAATGGTACTAAAAAATTTGGAACTGATCATTGTATTCTAAATAGCTTCTAATTTGTATCAGAATGGATACCATTAATAATATCAAATTCCAAGGGGCCACTCCATGCAGCCCGTGCCCTTCGTCAAAACTGATTGTTATCCATTTTGTGATCCATTTACTCAGTTGACCGATGTAGACATTGGACATTAGCCTCTACGTCCTTTTAGACTTTGCGGACTCAGTTTTGTTATAGTCTTCTTCGTGTGATCTTTAAAACACTGGTTGCCTGCCACGGGTGTGCTATTTGTAACAACTTGATCGAGGTCTCAGGATGTATGAATATTGAGAAGATATTATGGCGTCTGCAAACCTCAGAGCTTCTCAGGTGATTCAGTATCTGTCTAGAATATTCATTCCTTGCTGCGCGAGCCAAGTTACGTCATGATGGCTTCTAAGGCTGCTATCAGAAGCACGACTCGAGTGAACCGGTTAAATGTTTAAAAGCAGAAAAAGTGGTTGTGGAGGTCAATCTGCTAAAACACAAGAAGGCCGCAGACTGGTGGAGATTGAAAGAATCTTAAGATATGGATGAAAAAAACCAGGAGGGATGGATGCAGTGTCACCTTGGAGATGCCGTCACCCTTCAGTGGATTAATACTTCTACTGTGGTTGTGGTAGTGGATGTGGTGGGGGTAGCGGCGGCGACGGTATAATTTATTAATTCCTCTGGAAACATCATTAAATTTGTTCACTTTCTCCTTCTCATAATATTTGGGTGGTTTATTCGGTGCTACTCTTAGTTTCCTAAAATAGGAGATGAAGAAAAGAAAGACTCAAAATCGCCAAGTGCAACCTCTTTTAAAACGACAAAGGCTGCAAAGTTCTCTTTGACACATGTGCTTTATTAATGTGTGTGTAGACTAGGTTACCCTGTGACGTCGGGGTACCAATCAATAGTTAACTCTGGGGTCCATGTGCAACAGAAAGCAAAAATGTTTCTCAAGAGTTGGCCCCTCAAACCCATCTAATACGAAATTTAGTTTCTTACGAACCAAACAATCAATCAATTGAAGGTTTATATTCCATTGCATATACCTCCATCCAGAACACTTAGTAGCTGGAATTGCACAAATCATTTAAAAATATTACGAGTCTATCGCATGCAAATTTAAAAATTAAGAATTTTTGCAACGCCACCAGTTTTCTACAAATTTTTAAAACGGTTCATATTTTCTTGCTTCTGCAAATGGTAAAATTCTTCATTGGTTTTAGTGCTATTTCATCATTTTACTTAATGAACACATTAAATGCTAAAAGCCAACCATCGATCATATATATAATACTTTTGGCACACAATATTTCACGCGAACGTGGAACACTCTATCATGTTATTTAACATTTACATTAATCGCCTTGAAAAGTTTCATAGATCAGTCGTTATTACCTCCAAAGGTAAGACATTACCTTGAAAGAACGTAAAAATTTATTATATTATTTTAATATACATATGTTACAAACTTTTGGCTTACTTAACCAAAGTAGAAGTAAATGTTACCATAACAAAAATTTAGTATAGATTTCCGTAATGCAACCGGGTAGATTTAAAAAAAAGTTGGTGATGTATTCACGAAACAAAGACAACTGCCCCCATTTCAATTCATGAATTGGGATTAAAATAACCATTGGGACTATTTATGGAATTACCATGTACACTCTAGTAGTACGGAAGATTGCATTTAAAACACAACCTATTTAAAAAATACCCCAAAATCAAATTCATGCTCTGTCAGGACTACTCTCGAGAATGGGGTTATTAAAAGAGCAACAAAAAAACAATATTTTTCCATGGCCAGTTCTGTTATACGGTTGGTATAAGTCAATGAAATACAATGTAACCCTTTGTTTACTTATTTTGAAAAGAACAAACAAATAAAAAAAATAAAACACTTTTTTTCTGACAAACTTATTGAATTCGGAAACTTAACGGAATAAACCTGTGCTTTCCGTTTAGGGTTCCGAATTCATAATTGTGGTGTCAGATAATGGAAATTTATTTGATGATGACGAGGTCCAAGGAACCTTGGACTTGCACAGGTCCAAACAATGATGGGAATCAGAATAGAGTATGTTTTTTACCGATAGAAGGAGGAGAAGGAGCCCATATACTTTTAACTGGGGACTGACCCAGCTCAGACCGCTGTGATAAGATTAAAACACTGCACAGATGCCTAGAACCCAAGCGTAACTTTGAAACTTAAATTTAGGGGGTAATTCTGAACTTTAAACATAATAACTCTCGCTTAAAAATATTGGAGAAAATGTTGCTCGGCATTAAAGAGTTGAGTAGATAAAAGATAAACAGTTAGCCTAAGGGCCTAAAATGTTTTTTGTACCAGGGTTGAATTTCAGAGGAGGGCAAGGTTTAGAGATTGTTCAAGGGAAACACTTTTAAAAAGAAAACGGTTTACACATTTTTTGCAAGGCACGCTTTATCCTTCGTCCTTAAATGGCTAGCAATATTTCGTAGCTAAACAAGATGGTGAGCGTCCCTAAAAATCTCTCCAGAATATGTTTAATATATAAATCAGTAAGGTGTTTCATATGAACTGTGATTACTATTTATAATACTAAACGGTGGTTTGTCAGTTAGGTTTTCGGGCGCGCGTGCTACTTGCAGAAAACTGAACTTCATCCCCCTATTGCCACAATCATCATACCAATTGGGAGTTTGGTTTTTTTCTCCCATTTTATTTGTATCCGGCATGATTGCTATAGGGCAGGATGTCCCGTCACGTTTGAAGGCAATTGTGTTTTGTGCCATATTGAAAAGACCTCATCACTTGATCTATATATGTGGAGAAAAAGAGATTGAATTCAATATTAATGTCGGTGATAGATATGCATTTTGGCAAAATGTTTTATTTCTTAAATAAAGGGAACGACTTCTTAGAGGACAAAAAAAATCTAAAAGAAATACTAGAGGGTTATTGACTTCAAGGCCGCAGCTTAAAGGAAAATATGTCATTTCTGAAATTTGGAAATTGGTATGGATGGAAAGCTTAAGTACGTAGATTTCATATAAATCAAAAAAAGTTGAAAATTGTCCACATTTGTGAGTATTTTGCCCCTTTTAATTTTCCGCCAAATAGCTTTACTCCTAAACGATTCCGACAAATCCACATCGCAGGCAAATGGGACGTCAAAGTGATGACCATCATATCGCAGTGTGGCCACTTTCCTATTCGAGTGACTGCGATCGAGTGTTTTATATCAATAATAATTAAAACACAACGACATGAAACAAAAAATATGTCATTCTGTAATTAGTTTCCAAATTTTTCTGTGTATTTCTTTAATCCATTCCACTTTTACAGTGTCAGCAAGACCAAAAATACCAATTCGAGTCAACACGATGTTTTATTTCCTGTAATTGAGCCTTGGTGTGTTGAAAAATATTAATAGAAAACAAAATTTGCATCCATTCTCCAGCTGTTGCAAAATCCTAAATAATATTCGTCAAACACCACTATGTAGATTTCAAGCCATCGTGTCACCTCTGTCTTCTCGAAGGTACTGGCAATTGAATGAGGGGATGTGCAGGGTGTGGAAATTAAAATTCCACGTTTAAACTATTTGAAAAAATGTTAGTCCGAGAGCAGAGAAAAAATAAAAATCCTTGCTTTATAATGAAAAGCATTCAAACACGTAAGAGCATTTAGAGTTACATTATCTCTCAAAAGATTATGATAATCGTATTTGCTTCAGTGGTATTCAATGTAATGTCATGACTTTTGATCGAACCACAAAAGTCTTGGCATCTCTTTAAAAATGTCAACATGAAAAGCCAGGATTTCTTAGTTTGTCATGAACACAGGTGAACGGCCCAAATTATTTCGTTTCTGGTCTCCTCTCCCCAAGTAATCGACGCTGTCAAAACTTTTCTCTGGTGACACGATGAGTTGAATCTATATAGCTCATGTATAACCCATTCGGTTAGATTCTAAAATCCCAAAATTAGTGGTGCATCATAGGAACGTTTCATTGCATACACAAAAATCTAATTTTCACCAGCATTGGTCATCACTTGACGATCACGAGGAGAGCAAAATTTGGGCGCTTTTGATCAATGAAGCATGGCGAAAACTCCGCCCGTTTTCTTTCGTATGTCTAAAAAGCAAAATGAAAATGCTCTATTTTGTAGTTTACATCAAATTGTATATTTTTCGGGAATTCGTGATTATGTCATATATTTTATGAATGTAAGTCAGAAATGAGCTGACAAAAAATCTTGACAGATTTCCTTCTTTAAAAACAGCGCCATGGAGCATCCCCCCCATTCAAAACTAACTACAGATTGGGAAAATACTAGTTTCATGTTCCTTTATCCTTGTACCTGAACCGGTAGACGGTTTCAAATGAAGTCCCATTGGTGCAATCAGGTATTACAATTGATTCCGCCTTGCGCTGGATGGAGTAGTTAGTGCTGACCGGAAGACTGGCAATACCTCATTTGCATGCAATGGGACTTCTATATGAAAAGTCTACACTGAAGGATGGAGAACTGAGAGAAGTGGTATTTAGGAATTAATCAATATGTTTAAAATTGTTCGAGAATTGATTTTACCGAATTAAAGTCAGTCAGCAAATGGCCTACTGAAATTTGAACCAGAGTCATGCCTACAGAGTCCATGATTGAGAGTTCTAGGGCCCATCTGTCCTCGCCACTTTCTCCCTACACAGGCCCGGATTTACCATAGACCCAGTTGGGCCTGCCACTGGGCCTAGGGGCCGAGGTTTAGGGACCCCACATCACAAGGGTAAAAAGAAATATTTGATTTCAAAAAAATAGGGTTGCGAACAGTTGTCCACACAAGGGGTATGGTTGCTTCAAATCCATCTGGGGGCCCCCTGCATTGTAGCCCGAACCAGGGGTCCGGAAAATAAGTGAAAGGGCCAAAAATCAAAAATCAAGCAAGTTCTGGGCCTAGAGCAACTACAAAAAGAAGGCAAAAATGATTTTTTGGTAGTTGTATGATATAACAAATAATTCAGATGGTGTGCTAAATTTAATTTTGTTTTGGCGGTCACCAGAAATCCAGATAGAGGCCACCAAATGGCTGCCGTTTGGCGTAACGGCAGTATTTGAGGGGAATGTCCTAAGTGAGCCTCCAATCACCCTGGTCTTTGGTGTCATATTGAAGATAATTTAATTATCTACATGACGATACCCACTTTGTGGGTTTTGTTGTTATATACACACCGTTTTGGGCCCAAAAAAAGGCATATTTTTGCCCATTTAACAAAAAAATGATGCGGACTGAAATACGTTAGCCCCATTATCAAATTTGTCTTCATAATGGATCAAGACTTCTCAGGAATTTGCCCTCATATAATATGCATTGTGTGTGAAAAGTCACAGGATCATAGCAAGTTTTTAATCTTGAAAGTTATAGTTTCTAAGAATGAATGGGGTTCTTATCCACAAAAAAACGCCATTTTTTTTTGCACATTTCTCTAAACACCTGAACAAATGTGTGTGTCAATACATATAACATGCTATATGACAGTTTTAGATCACCTAACTATAATAATGTTTGATTTTCAGTTCATTTGCTGCACTGGACAGAGTTTTGGGTCCGGTTTCTTCTTTCCTTTTTTTGCGGTAAACCTCTAAATCTCTAAAGATGGCGGCCAAAATGCCGCTCGCTTGACAAAACAATGTTTTTAAGGATACGGTTGAAGAAACCCTCCAATCAGCATGTGATTGGTGTCATTTGAAAGCAAATAAAATTTCTACAGGATTTATACCATGGTTGATGGGGTGTTTTTAGGGTGGATATGCAGCAAAAAAAAATGTGAAGGGTTACATTATTTTTACAAAAAATTCTAGAAAGAGAGACATTTTTTAAATTCAATGAAAAATTGTTATTCATGAGTTACTTATTTACTTTGTAGGGACTTTGTCCCGATTGAAATATACATATACACACTGTGAAAAGGCCAGCTTTACAATATTCTGTTAAAAAGGTTTTATAGTGACCAAGTAAAAAATGGTTTCAAATCACAAAACACAGTTTTAGCACCTCTATTTATAAAACATGTAAACTAAAATGATCAAAAAAAGAAAAAAACTAAAAAATCAATAAAATTATAAAATTTTAAGATTTTATACTGATCTAGGAGTACGTAATAGCATTCAAAAGATTCTTAAGATTTTATATGATCAGAAAGTACATAATACATCCAAAAGGGGCACCAAGGATCCCCAAAAATGACTGTTTTTCACTTTAAAAACCTACTATTTAACATGCTCTAAAATAGAAGAAACCTACCTTACAAACTGATTTGTAGCATGGCTCAACTGCTACCCGTTGCTCATTTTCAAATATTGCAAATTTGCCCAAAAAGTGTGATAAAAATATATGTTGAAGTTTTACTACAAATTGCCCCATACTTTGGCAATAAATACACGATGTGGGGGAATAGTATGGAAAGTGTGGGAAGGGGTGGAGTGGGTGATCTTACAATTGGAATTTTTGGTCTTAAAATGTAGATAATGGTCCCAGGGAATCCAAATTCAAATTGTACCAATTTTTTATTCCCTTCCGTTTGGCGGCCATCTTGGATTTCAAAATGGCTGCCATTTCAACATATTTTTCCCTATATCTGGACTTCTGAGCAAATAGAAGGTTCAAATTGGTGGCAATACCATGGTGTTGATGTCAAGGAACACCACATATACATCCAGAGAGTGGCAGATTGTTTCCTTCAGGCGGGCATCTTGAATTTCAACTGGCCGCCATTTTAAACATTTTAGCTCTAGCTGGACTTTAGAGCAATATAGAATGCTCAAGTTGGCGGGCCATACCATGTGTTGTGATGTCAAGGAACACAAATATTACATCCGAAAAGGCACAAATTGTTTCCTTCCGGTTGTGGCCATCTTGAATTTCAAAATGGGCGCCATTTTTAATATATACTTCGCCAAATATCTAGATTTCTGAGCAACATAAAAGCCTCCATTTGGTGGCACTACCCCGGTTTGTGATGCCAAGGAACACAAAAATTTATTACCTTCAGAAATCGTAGGATTGTTTCCTTCAGGTGGGCCATCTTGATTTCAAAATGGTCGCCATTTTTAATATATACTTGCCCAATTCTGGACTTTGAGCAAAATACAAGGCTTCCATTGGTGGTAATGCCCATGATGTTTGTGATTGGTATTGATATTGATGTTGGGCCCCTGCAGAGTGTCACCGTGAAGGCAAAGGCTAAGGGACCATCCCCAACAGCAAAGGGTGCTGGAGGCCTGGCGAATCCCAGCTACTATTTAGCTAATTGACAGGCTTGAATGGGTTACAATGTAGCACCAGGGTGGTTGGTAAAGCCCCGGATCTGAAGTCTGTGCTCTGAGTCAACATTGCGTATCTACCAATTCGGATGATGGGTTGGTCCAAAAGCCTACTGGAAGGTCACCCTGATATTTACAAGATACATGGACAACTTTGTTAAAGTAATCTGCTTTCAGCATCAGCACATACAACGTCCAGACACTATCAACAAACATCAAGAAAGAAGAATGATATATTGAAGCAACACTGTAGATATGATACCATCGTCATTTTGCAAGAACACCGCATGGTGCACAGCGAGCCGAGCCACTACTAAGGAAGAATAAATCCATGGCTAGACTATTACAGCCTCCGCCTGGAGAATAGAAAAATCCAGCTGACAGGAGGTGTGCGGTTATTTTTCTCACCAAAAAGCTCTCAAGTCACATGCCAACCTTGTGCAACTTTAATGAGCGCATCCTGAAGCTTACACTGAGGGGGTAATTTCCTGAAACACAGTAATTGCTGCTAATAGCCATATGAAACTGGCTTCTCGATTTTAACATGACTGGGCCCACTGCCACCGGTGCAGTCCAGACATATAATCTTCTGCATCCCTGGAGATTGCGTTGCTAGACGTAGGCCTAGGGACGCGTGTTTCGCGGGCAGAGGCGGATCCAGCAGAGGTGGGAGTGCGGTGAGGGAATAATGAAATGGTGGTAGCATTGTTGCCACTGGTAACAAAATCCAAAATCAAGCACGTAGACTGTGGACCACAGGCCCCTACCGTCGCCCAAATATGGAGCACTTGTCCAGCGGGACTACACTCTGGTCATGGTTAACAGCATTAATATCAAAGCCTACAACACTGTTACGTCTAATCATAGAAATGTCTCTTGCAGGAGCAGGATAAGTTGCCCGGTCGAGAGTCAGAGTAGTAAACCCCCTCACCAGAGATAGGATCCCATGAAAAACAATTGACTGGGATGGAGGAAAGGTGTGGGAGATACAAAGTTCTGAGCCAGTATACAGCAGCAGTACATAACAGATTAACAGGTTTCAACACTTCTTGTTGAGAGCTTGAAGATTCGAACACCCCAGCAAGTAGAAACTTATGAGCCGTCACTTTCAGCTACAAAAAATGCACTGGATGCTACCTAGAAGAAAGAAGAAAGAAAGATACTGCCTTTGCCTCAAAGACAAGTCATCAAAGCCAGAGAAAAACTGAAGTCTTCAGCCAAGGAGGAACACCGTACTAAACCACCAGAGCTCCAAGGCAGAACCTTGAAATACACCGTGGTGTTTGAGGAGCATGTTAAGTAAAAGGCTGAAGCAATTGACACCCTACCTCTCAAATTACAAGTATGCTGTGCCTGGGAGACATGATCGAGGGAGCTGTTGATAAGAAAGCTACTCCACCTATAAGAATCAAAAAGTTTTTTTTTGTGGAATGTTGTGTGGATTGAAACAACTGAAGAGGGTCTCGACCAAATGTTTCAGCCCAAAATTAGTTCTCGACTGGCAAAACCAGTTCAGGAATAAAAACACTAAACCGTGATGAACCTTTCTTCAAACACAATATAGCAGATGCTTTCCATTCAGACTGGACCTTTCACTATAGGAGCTTCTATCGGCCGGGAAGAAACTGGACAACACCAAGACGCATGGTCCCGACAACATTTCCTGCCATTTATCTGGACGAATCCCCACTTGTTCATGATCAAACTGTTGGAATTTTGTAACGACATCTACATGGGAAAAACAACCAGCTGCTTTATTATATTAATATCGTTCATACTCCTCTACCAAAGAAAGATGACCTCCAACAACCCCAAAAACTAAAAGGGAATCACACTGGTTACCACTGCCTCTAAGTCTACCAATTTCAATGCTTGTCAACATAATCGTTCTCGCATATAGATCCCCTTCTCAGGACGAAAAAGAAGGTTTCGTAAAGGCAGGATCAACACTACCCCAGATATACTTGCCCTCAGAAAGATCAAGAAGAGTTGAGAATGTCCAAGAGAAAAATAGGTTCAATTGTGTTTGTAGGACTTTTCCCAGCTTTGACAGTTGTTAAACAGAGATGTAATGCTTGATATTCTTACCAACTCTGGTGTCCCAGACGAGACTGTCAAAGGCAATTGCCATCAGGTCTGATAACCCATCTAGCTTTGTGCCAACCCATGTGATAGCCCACAAAGGAGTTCCTACAACATACTGGAATCCCCAAGGAGATACTCTTGCCCTATCTCTTTGTTAATCGTGGTGATTACATCCCGGACCAGCCTTGCCATCATGAAATGACAAAGGGACCTCACCATCAACCCAAAGCGTTCTAGACCTCACCAAAGGCAGATCTACATTTACCTTGACTATGAAGATGATTATATAGCCTCTAACAGCTGATCTGGATATGTTGGCACAAGATTTACTAACATTACTTGAGATGCTGCAGACAAAGGTCGGCCCCTTACAATCTCCAAATGCAAAGAAGACAAGAAATATGACCATCAATGAGGAAGATACTCATCAATCTATTGCACTACCAGACGGTACCAAAATTCAAAAAGGGTCAGGGACTTCAAGTAACCTGGGGTTCCTATTGTGCCGACAGCAAGAAGGCTTCGTGTCACGCAAAGACAAGCTTGGATTGCCTGCAATTAAACTACACCACTAATGGCACTCTGGTATCTCCAATTCAACCAAGTGTGAAGTTTCTTTAGAGCATGTGAAGAGGGAGTATCCTGGTATATGGATCTGAGACCCGGACAATGAAGAAAGAGCAGAAAGAGGACAGGCTAAAACCCCCTTGGATGGCACCTACATTCTTATGAGGATGCAAAACATATCCTGGCGTGAGCACATGACTAAAGCAGATATGTGGAGATATACCTCCAATATCATCTCTCTGTGCCCAACGCCAAGCACGATTTGCGGTCACTGTTATCGTGTGATTGATCATGTAGTCTGGACATGGTTGGAGGGTACCATGCCAAAACAGATGTGATTGCTCGAGACATGCAGAAGGACCCCATATGCAATCCCCAACTTAATGACGGACAGGCACATTTGGCGCAACACGGCTGTGGCCGCTAGATAGATGGATATTGGTTTCAATACTTGACATTGCCACTGGAACACATGGACAGCAATAACATTGAAACCTATACCAAAACTTATTAAAACACCCAGACTATGGCTTTCCTAGGATTCCATGATTTTAGTGGTTCAGGTGCATTTTGGCATTAGGGATTGTATATCTGATTAGGAAGGAGCATTAGATTCTTTTGCTCATAAAGGCCAGATATCGGGCCGAAGTATCTGTTAAAAAAATAGTGGCCATTGTGAAATTAAAGATGCTGCCAGAAGGAGGAACAAGCTGGCACTCTCTGATGCATATATATTTTCCTTAAACATCACAAACATGAGTATGCCACCAAATGGAGCTTTTATGGGGCCCAAAGTCCAGATGAATATTGAGCCGAGTAACGTTAAAAAAAGCGGCCATTTTGAATTCAAGATGGCAGCCAAAAGGACACAAGTGGCAACTTCTGGATGTAATATATGTGTTCCTTGACATCACAAAACATGGGTATTGTCACAATGGGGCTTTCCATGTTGTGCTAGAAGGTACCAGGTATTGCGGGCGAATTATGTTAAAAATGGTGGCCATTTCAAAATGTCAAGATGGACCGCCAAGAGGAAAACATCTGTGATTTTTTTGGATGTAGGACTTTGCTTTCAACTGAAATCCAAACATGGGTTTGACCAGCTTGAGCCTCCTATGTTATCAGAAGTGTAGAGAGAGAGCAAAATATGTTTAAAATGGCGCATTTTGAAATTCAAAGATGTCCGCCTGAAGGAAACCAATCTGCAACTTTCTGAATATGATATTTGTGTCCTTGAATCAACAACATTGGTTATTTGCCACCATTTGAACCTTCAGTTGCTCAGAAGTCCAGATATAGAGAAACATATGGTGAAAATGGCCAGCCATTTGAAAACCAAGATGGCCACCAAAACGGAAGGGATAATAAACAAAAATGGTAACAAATTTGATCTCTGAGTCGCTGGGAGACATTATCTCATTTACGGACCCAAAATTCCAATTGTAGCAAAAAAGCCAAAATTATCAAAACATCAACACACCGCCCCAACTAGAAAGCAGGTTTCATTTGTCCTTGATTTCTTTTGCTGTAGGGTTTCTTTACAAGAGAATATGTGAAGATACTACTAAGTAATACTCACTCAGATCGATATCATCTTGTTGACCCTTAATATGTGAAAGTTTCTTGAAACATTTGAATGCTAAGACTCGTCTCAGGATAAATCGATTGCATTAATGGACTGGTTCTTGCACTCCTTGGGACAAGTGCAAATCCCTTGTTACACTTCAAGCGCCTGACACCAGTGTTCAAAACGTAAAAAAAAAAAAACGCCAATGTTCTAAGGTTTCCGATGTGTTTAAGCCGAGTCTTTGACCAAAAAATCTAACTTTTTTATTTTATCTTACTCTTTGATGTCATTCATTTAATTAGTTTTTCTTAATATGTTCACATATTTCAAGGAACTGAATTAAAGTTTTATCACGAAAACGACACGAACACTAGTTTAAGTAGTGTTAAGGTGTTCAAAAAGTGCTACATTTTAGGCGTCTGAAAACAATTTTAGTGCTCCATTGCATCAGCAAAACAGTGTGCATGGGTGTGTGATACATAACCTATACAATATCAATAAAACCAGAGTCCACGATAGACAGTCAAAACAGCTTTCTCCACAATAATTCCTAGCCCAACCAACAAGTTCATAAGTAACCTAAGAAGGTCCTAAGAGGATGAAAGGTCAAGAAATCCTTAGCAATTTTTTAAAGGCTGCCTCAGAGATTTTGAATATAATTTTTTGGTCTGAAATGTCACGTGGAAATCAAACACTCCCCTAAAATGCTCATCCAGTTTGAGGCGATACGATTTTATAACAAAGTGTGGATTTTTCTAAGGACTTCAATCTGAACTTATCTATTTCAAATAGGGACAAGAAATATGCAAAAACACGATTTGTTTGCAAATTGAGGGCACCCTCCCGGGAAATCTCTGAGTCAGCCTTTAATTGAAATAGTGGAAAGAACACCAGTATGATAGGATTATAGATGGACGTGTGACTTGTCTTATTTGCAACTCCACATGCTATGATTTACACCAATAAATTCCAGTGTTAATCTATAAGTTGGGGGAAATTGCATGATCACCAGACTAATCCTGCATTCCCACTATGCTTCCCTACTGGTACACCAGCCATATGTGGTGTAATACCGTCCTGGATGCAAATTAATTTTCCGTAGTAACTTGTAATTATTCAAGCTAAGCGTATTGCACAAATTAATCTGCTGAAAAAATATCCCACGTCCGGATAGCGATGCATGGTATTGGCAATCACTGCGTGTGGACTGGTATGGATTTCAAGCAATTCTATTCCTGACAGGAACTGCATCTAGAACATGTTACATCAATGTTACATCAATTGGAACAAAACTTGAGAATTCAGCAGTGAGGGCTTATAATAAGGAGGGGCTCTTCACTTACAGGCTGTATTGCTTTCAAGGGCAGAGAGAAATGGTATTGGTTATTGTTGCACATGCCTACTATAGTAGGATTTTTTATTCCGTCAGTTCATTAAAAGCTTTTTTTTTTTTTTTTTTTTCGGGGCGTGTCGACGGGTCCATTCATTCTGAGGGTGTATGCTTTAGCCCATGAGTCAATAGAAATTTGATGTCACGATAACCATAATAAGATTAGGCCATAATTAAAAAAATGTCCCTTTTTCTCACGTCAAATATTACAAGGCAATCATTGAATAAATTCCAAAAACAAACTTTGACAAACTTTGAAGCATTCCACATAGTACAATGATACGAATAGTGACTTATTAGGCCCCAAAGTTGTTTTAACGTACTAAGGTATATTAGGAAATCTGACTTTTCCATTTATTTGTCTTGTTCCAGAATTAATATTTGACAGCTTGGTCCTATCATTTAAGTATTTTAGAGTTTTGGTCACTCATAACAAACTACAATAATTACGTGGCCTAATCATCGTCTTCACCCAGCCTCGATGTTCGTTAAACTTTATCCGTTCTTTGATTGCCACCAAACAAAGGAATCGGATAGCGTGTCCCAGACTTTACGACAATCTGATTCAATTTAATCTGGTATGAAGCTTTACATATTAATACAAAAAGTTTCATGTAAAATGGGTTTAAGCATCTTCTTCTGTTGACACAAAGTTGAGCCATTTCACTGTTAACTACGCTTTTTAGTTTTTCATCTCAACACATCCCCTCCAAATGAGTTCTTACCATCGACACTATATGTTGTTTACTTACAGGAATAAAAAATCATACTATAGAGAATGATACCACATTCTCTGAAGCATTCTTATGCCG